>PJEM01017403.1:0-22143 GCA_004023845.1 Helogale parvula
CCCCGCAGGTGTGGCGCATCTCATGTTTCGTGCCTCCCTGGCCATCTTTTCCAGATTTTTCCTGCTTTTAAGGATTCTTCAGTGTTCCTGCAGGATTTGTAGTTTCTCAGGATTTCCCTTTCGAGAATTATTCCGCCTTGAACGTGGGCGTTTCTGCAAAGCTGTTCGTGCTCCCACAGCCGTCCTGGATCCGACACACGGGGTGCCCGGAGCGCCGTGCCGAGTTCTGAAACAGGGACTATGAGTGGGGGGTTCGAGCCCTGCTCCTGGACCCCTTGGTGAACGGTCTCTTCTGCGGGGTGCTCCTACAGCGAGGCCACAGGCCATGCCCGGTCCCCACCGTCAGTGGTGGCGACAGTGGGTTCCCTGTCTGCCCTGTCCTGTGGGCAGCATGGCGCGTACCAGCTGCTCCGTGACATAAGGAAAGAAGAAACTGGGAGTGAGTAGGGATGCCGTAAAGCCTGGGGGGGCACCTCCCCACCTCCCCAGACTGAACATGCAATAGACAGTGCTCAGGCATGACCAGGGGTGTCCGCGGGCCCCCCTGGGTCACTGGTGTCGATGCTGCACCCTCCGGGTCACGTGTGCTTCGTGGGTCCAGCCCCCTCCTCCCCTGTGACCAGTGAGGTCCTTGGTGCTCATGCCAGGTTGCAGACCCCAGGGGCCCCCAGGAGCTAAGCAGCACAGTGGCACCAAGGTGCTCTGCATGGCTGCTTCTCTGGGCGTCCGCCGAGCACCACACTCGTGCCCCATGCGGGGTGTGTCCCTTCTATACCCCCTGTGCTGGCCCGCCAGCCAGAGACACAGAAGAGGTCCTCTAGCTGGAGAGGGGCTCTGATGGATCCCCCCGCCCCATATCCCTGAGCGTAGTGCAGACTGGCCAGGATCTGAGCTGGGCAGGCGCGCAGACGGCGGAACCAACCAGGGGCCGCCCAGGCAGGAGGCTGACGTGGTGAAGGGTGAGAGGGTGCGGGAGGGCCCGCCAGCTGCAGCGAGCGTGGCTGTGAGCGTGCGGCTGACGGAGACCGGACGGCATGGGGCGCGGGGAGGAGAGTGGCTGAAGACCCCCTCGAGTGTCCGGAGCTGACCGTCCTGTTCTTGGAGACGCGGCCCCGGGGTGGGGGTGGGGAGACCTCCAGGCTGTGCCACGCGGAATGCCCTCCTCTGTCCCGGGGCCGGATGCTGATTGAAGCGCAGCTGAGCCCTGGAGCCGCGTTCTCCAGCAGCACCGGCTGGAAGACCAGCGGCGATATGGTGTTGGGGTTGATCGACGCTTCTTCCTCTGAGAAGGGGGTGTTTGCGGTCCGCGGGGCTGGACACGGGCACCCTGAATCCTTCAGAGCCTGGAACCCAGCGGGCGGTCAGCGTCATGGCTCCCACTGCCCACCGGCCCCGTGTCTGGTCCCGTGGGGCTTGCGTTCACGTTGGCCGCTCTACGTGGGGGCTCGACTCTTCAGGGACAGTTGTGTCCTGAAGAGAGCATTTGGTGTCCCCCGGCCACAGGTAATAACTCCATGTGAGAATTACATGTGTGTGTAAGAAACATCGGCTGGACCACGTGTATTTCAGCACGAGTGTCTCCTAATCTGTCCTTTCGCTTCCGGTGAAATGAAAGAGGACTCCAGCCGCCTCAGACATGCTAGAAATTTCCCCCTCGTCCTGAAATTCTGAAATTAATGTCGGCAGCCATGACTTTGCTCCGTCCTGAAGGTAACTGTTTATTACAGTCGGCATTTAAATCCCCCGATTAATAGGAGCAATTAAACAATAGCTTCATTTCCAGCAAATTAACAACCCTAATAGGTAATTGCGACATAAATGAAGATAAATTTGTTTTAATACAACGAGATAAAAAGAATACAGACAAGAACTGAATCTCAGATTAAGAATTCAGACTTCATTACTTTTTGGAAAACTTGAGAGCTTCCCCAGAAGAAACAAAAGTGAGCTTGGCTTTATAGGGGCGCCCGGGGGGCTCAGTCGGTGAAGCGTCCAACTCCAGCTCAGGTCATGATCTCACGGTTTTTGAGTTCGAGCCCCGCGTCGGGCTCTGTGCTGACAGCTCGGATCCTGGAGCTGCTTCAGATTCTGTGTGTGTCTCTCTCTGCCCCTTCCACACTCACACTCTGTCTCTCTGTCTCTCTCTCTTTCTCTTTCCTTCAAAAATAAACATTCAAAAAACAAATTTCAAAAGTGAGCTTGGCTTTATAAATCGTGGCCTGGCCTGGATTTGTGCTGTTTCTTTACTATAATAGAAATACAGTCATGGTTTGTGCAGACACACACGTAAGGTGAGTCATCAGAGGATCCCCCCACCCCCAACCCCACGCTTTCAGGTGATTTCATGTCTAGAGCCTGTCAGGTTCTCGCTGACAGGGAAGCAGAAAGCAGGTGCGTAGAATAGCGTGTTCTCTGTACGCACCCCTAAGTTACTTTTGTGATCTGTTTGGTGACGGGGTGCCCTTCCCTCTTTACTAATATTTTGTTACGTTCGGAAACTCCTCTGGTGGTTTATGGTTTGTTTTGTTGGAATGTGGAAACAATCAGACCTCTGTGTAGAATGACATGTAGTGTTGGCGCAGACGGGGGTCCAGTGGGCCACATGGGCCTCCGAGCGGGCAGTGGGGTGGTCCTCCAGGTGGGGCACAGAGGATGGAAGCCTCGCTAGGTCGAGGGTAATGAGTTTCTCCTGCGGATCACGCGCCACCGGGAAGCTCTAACCAATGTCTGAGAACGGGAGTAAGGTCCAGACTGTCTAATTTTGTTTATGTTTGTTTACTTTTGTGAGAGCATGAGAAACAGAGCATGAGTGGGGGAGGGGCAGAGAGAGAGGGAGACACAGAATCTGAACCAGGCTCCGGGCTCCGAGCTGTCAGCACAGAGACCGACGCGGGGCTCAAACTCAAGAACCACGAGATCACGACCTGAGCTGAAGTCGGACACTCAACCGACTGAGCCACCCAGGCGCCCCAGATTTTAATTGTAATGTGATGCCTGGCCAGCTAGAGCTCTGTACCCTGTGAGAGTGCTCACCAGGTCTAAGGAGAGAGTGACCGCAGTTTTAGGGAGGGGTCTCCATGCTGCTCCAGGCCGTGGCAGCCAGGCTCTTGCGTCCTGGCCCAGCAGCTCTGGCACAGCCCCTGCCCGCCGCATGGCCCCACACTCCCTTTGCTGTTGTCCAGATGGACAGGACCCGCAGCTTCCATTCCATACCCGGTGTCCTTCCAAACACAGATCCTGTCACCAGACCGTGAGCACTTGTTTCTAGTCACCCCTCTAAGCTTCGTCCCGCACGGCCTTCTCCTAATGTTGTCACCCCCTGTGAGCCTCGTCCGCTCGCTCCTGGACCCATGTGACCAGTGCCCGTCGAGGGTCAGGGACACATTGGCCCTAGGACGGTGAGTGAACTTGGTATCCAGCATTTCCTGGATAGCTTGGAGCCCCGTGGAATTGGCCCATCGTCTTAGCAGATACGCCAACTGCATTTTCCGATGCGCGAGGTCTCCACAGTGTGCAGGTGGATCTTTCTGGTTCACTAATGTCCTCAAGCATCCAGCACCCCACGAGACCTTAAAGAGCACACGTCTCCCTCACTCTCGCCCTCCCCCTCCCTGTTTTATTATACTTGTTTTTCTGGCATAGCTTCCTCTCTACTCAGAACTTAGATGAGGCGCCTGGGTGGCTCAGTAGGTTGAGTGTCTGGCTTCGGCTCAAGTCATGATCTTGCAGTTTGTAAGTTTGAGCCCCGCATCAGGCTCTGTTCTGACAGCTCACAGCCTGGAGCCTGTCTTTGGATTCTGTATCTCCCTCTCTCTCTGACCCTCCCTTGCTCACGCTGTCTCTTTCTCAAAAATAAATAAAAATCACTTAAAAATTAAAGAAAAAAAACTTAGATAACGTGACAAGAAATCTAAGAGACGGGAAGAGGGGCACCGACAAAACGGAACACGCCCCTCCCGTAACATCCACCACCTTGGAGACTTTCCTAGCGAGAAAATCCCACCTCTCATTTCTTCTCATTCCTAACGAAGTTACACATTCAGAACTACATAGATAATTTGGTAATTAATTTCTTCTTAATTAATAAGATAGTTTAATGATCACTGAACTGTAATTTGAAACTGAATTGAGACGTTAGAGGATCTTCTATTTGTTACTGGAAGATTTACAGCCCCCGGTGGCTTCCATTATCTCTGGGAGGGCTCCTCGTGGTCCCAGGGGAAGAGCCGTGAGCGGCGCACAGACGTCACCTTCGGGGGGTGGTGGCACCAGAGACCTAGCTGAGGCCCCCTCCTCACCTTGTGCTTTCAGAACACTTCTCGTGGCGTAGAATTAGAGCCTCGTGCTAGTGGAGTTTTTATTTACTTACTTACAGCACAGGGGGTACAGGCAAAGAGAGAGGGAGAGAGAGACTTCCGAGCAGGCTCCACATGGTCAGCACAGAGCCCAGTGCGGGGCTCAAACTCACGAACCATGCGATCATGGCCTGAGCTGAGATCAAGAGTTGGATGCTTGTCCAACGGAGCCACCCAGGCGCCCTGACGGCTGGCTCCTGTAAGTGTGTCCGTTGTAACCATTTGAAACACTATTTGTGTTGAGTTCATCATTCAGACTCAGTTCCTGTCTCACGTCGCTTCCTCGGATTTGGCTCCGTTTCTACCACACGTCCACTTGGCCTCTAATTGTGGCTCTTCGGTGTCCGTCAAATTGACGTGCTTTCAGATGCCACCCTTGGCCACAGCCCCCTGTGCTCCCCACTCCCTGTCCCCCAGCGTAGCCCCAGCTGCGCGGGGCTCCCCAAGGGCCCCGCTTACCCCAGCAGAGGCTGCGGCGTGCAGACAGTAGCGCTAAGGTAGCAGAGGCGGATTGCGTATAGGACGAACGACATAGAATATTTCAGAGCGAAACTTGGCGTGATCAGTTGGCTGGCGAAGCCGCCTGCGCTGTCGGGGGAACCGGGGTGCAGCCCGCCCTGGAGCCTAGTCACTCGGGACCTGTGGGGGGTCTGAGCAGATCATGGGTCAAGAAGCGACGAGCTCAGTGGCCCTGTCTCTGGTGGGAAAATGCGAGCCCCTGACGTGGGGAGAAGAGGGTCCTGGAGCAGGGAGCCCGCTGCGGCGAGGGACCAGGGTATCCTCTTCCTCTGCCTCCGTCCCTACCTTTGCTGGCCTGTAGGTGCCACTTGAAAAGTGCCTGTTAATTGATTAATTCAAGCAAATCGTTTAAACCAGGGACGATCTTTCGCTGATTAAATTTACTGACATGTATTGGACTATGCCGGAAACGTCATGATCATTAATGAAACAAAACTTAATTTAGGGGCTTAATTGTGGATGTTGCAGAAGCGAGGCGGTCCTGTGCAAGCAGCTCACAGGCAGCCCCGGCCCCACCGGAATCTTCGTACAAGTGGGGAGCAGGGGGCCCGACTTCCTGCCAAGCATCGCCCTCCCGTTCAGGCTTGTTTATTACACAGTCGCCTGCTGATCATTCCCATCGTGCCAGGCGCTCGGGGTCCTGGGGTGGGAATAGGCCCTGGCCGCGTGCACGTGAGTGTGCGTGTGCACGCCCCTGCGCGTGCAGTGGTGCTCACTCACGGCGTGGGGAGACTCCCAGGGAGCCCCCCGGCCCCTGAGCGTACTGGGGGTGCGGGCCTCCACTGAGGCTGTGGATGGATGGGCGGAAGAGGCGGGCTCCCCGGGGGAGGCGGAGCTCCGGTGTGACATCCGGGAGGAAGTGGGGGAGGGGCGGTGTGCTCCGGGGGCGGGGACAGTCCCTGCAGAGGGCTTCAGAGAGCACAGTGCCTTGGGACATCGGTGGCAAGCTCTGCGTGGCTTGGCCCTGAGGCTGGGGAGGCGCCAGCGCTGGGGTTTGCAGGGACCCTTGTCCTCCCTGGGCTTCCGAACCCACAATTAAGAAATAGAGCCTCGAGATTAAATTACGACTTTTCCTGATGAGGCTGTCCTGGAAAATGAAGCTTCTCCAGGCTTCCTTCTGTGGAAACCAGAGTCAGGCCGTGTTCCCCCCCAGGCTCCAGGCAGCACGGGAGCCCCACGCCGCTCCCCGAGCCCCAAGCACCCAGGCCCCCAGACTGGAGGGTAGAGAAGGGACAGCTTGCTGGCAGGGGCCTGTAAGGAGGCCGGGCGTGCTCGGGCAGTGGGAGTCTTTGTGGAAGGAAATAACCAGAGTGGAGGGGCCTCTCCTCGGGCACAGGAAACGGTCCCATTTTGCTAGGGAGTTTCAGTTGTAATGCGTGTCTGCCGGGAGCTGTTGAGGGGCCGCAAGCAGAAGAGGCCGGGGTAAGAGTTGCCTTCGTATCAGACACCGTGTGCGCGTCTTGGGGGCTGCAGCGAACAGGACCGTTTTGGAAGCTGTTTCCGTAACCAGCCACAGAAAACTGCGGTCTTGGACCAAGGCAGTGGCTGCGAAGAAGAATCTGAGGCTTCAGTGGTAGAACCGGGAATCCACCGTGTCCCCTCTGGTGGCGGTGCAGTCGTGGGGCTCAGTGGGAGGAGAGTGAGGCCCAGGTGGGCCCCGCGGACTCCAGGGGAGAAGTGGATTTGCTAACTGGATACACGGTTCTGGAACGGGAGAGGAGTTCTAAGCAAGGCCGGCTGGGGACCCTCTGGCGTCGAGGTGGAGGGCGTGGGGCTCAGAGCTCAGGAACAGGCTGGGAGCACCCACAGTTAAAGAGCCAGAGAAGGAGACTGAGAGACAGCCTGAGGAGAGGAGGACTGGAAGCTGGTTTCAGGAAGGACGAAAAGACTCCGGAAAGAAGGGAACCATCAGCAGTGCCAGATGCTGCCCAGAGGTCAGAGGTCAGTAATATGGCGGCCTCTGCTCAGTGAGTCCGCAGGGGGCTTGGCAGGGGAAGGCTTAGCCCGGGGCTGGAGACAGAAGCCAGGTCGCAGGGTCAGAGGGCAGAGGAGCAGCCCAGAGGGCTCCCTGCTGGGGGAAGGCTGGCCGGAAACGGCGCTGGGCAGTGGCATGACTGAGCCAGCATTGGCCCAGCGGCTCCCGGGTTCCAGCCCCCACACTACTGTCATCCGGGAGAAGTTGTGGAGAGAGTGAGGGCACAGAGCGGAAGGCCGCATAGACCCTGTCCCATGGGGACGCATCCCATTCCCGCGCGGCATCGCCACCCGCCGGGACACAGCACACTCACGGCGCTGGAACCCAGCCCAGCCACCAGCTCCCTGTCTGCTCTGTCCCCCTCATCTGTGGAACGAGGGCCTGTGTGCACGGAGTGAGCTCTTGGGGTGACTGCCCGGCGCCGCGCCAGGAGGACGTGGTGGGTGAGGGGCAGGCTCGACCCCAGTGACCAGGCATTCTTCTCCTCGCCGAGTGGGAACGACGGGGAAAAGAAAGTCAAGGCAGAAAGTGGGCATCGTGCCAGCATTTAATGAAGTCTTACTTGGGAACTATCAGAGTTTTCTTCTTATCACTAATTAAAGGGGGCCATTTATCATCTTTCCAATGGGAAATTTTAAATTTGTGGAGGAAGTAAATGTGTGACTCACTTTTCTTGTTGCTTAAGTTTAGTTCTCATTTTAAGCTTATTTACTTTGCGGGGGAGAGGGAGGAACAGAGAGAGGGAGAGAGAATCCCAAGTAGGGTCCACACTGCCCACACAGAGCCCCTCACGGGGCTCGAACTCACGAACCCGTGAGATCATAACCTGAGCTGAAGTCGGACACTCAACCAGCTGAGCCCCCCAGGTGCCCTCATTGTTGCTTAAGTTCTTAAATAAACGTCTTTTTAATTAAAGAATGGAAGTAACATAGAAGGACGTCTACTTAAGAGTGTGGTTTAAAAACAATCTCAGGACAGTCACTCACATCAAGTCAGAGCCACTGCCAGCTCCCAGGACCCCCCCTGCCCTGATTATGGGTACCTTAATTAAGCGATATATTTCATCTATTATCCAAATAAAATTTCCAAGTGGTGGCGAAAGTGGCTTTTAAAATAATATGGAGCCAGGGCACCTGGGTGGCTCCATGGGTTAAGCATCTGACTTCGGCTCAGGTCATAGTGTCACGGTTCGTGGGTTCGAGCCCCGCATCAGGCTCTGTGCTGACAGCTAGCTCAGAGCCTGGACCCTGCTTTGGATCCTGTATCTCCCACTCTTTCTAATCCTCCCTTGCTCGCACTATCTCTGTCTCTCAAAAATAAATAAAAACCATAAAAAAATTTAAAAAAAACTCCACTACGGAGCCTTGCTACTAAAGTATCAAGAGGTTAAAGAAATTGGTTCGCAGTGTCAGGTGTAAGAGCAAATGTTTCACTAGTGGTGACACCGTGTAGGATCACGTGCAGCTCCTGTCACCAGAGTTGGTAAAGTGTGTCACCAAAATTGAGGAAGCATCACCTCCTGATGATAAAGACTCCGGATTCTTAGCTCCAATAAATGTTTTATTCTGTCATTCAGATCCAAGTATTTATTTAAAACATGTAAGGTACTTCATGTGTTGAATAAGCAAATGTAGACAAAAACTCGACAGTTCACAATTGCCCGGCCACTGTAATCTGGGGTGATGCTCGTTTTTAAATCTGGTAACTCTTGCGTGTCGTAAGCATCAGGAGCAGGGCAGGATTGTAGTTCAGGAGAGAGCTGCCTCACTCCGCCTGCTATTCCATTGCCTGCAGGGAGGGGGCACACCCCTCACCCACACCGGCCACACTGGCCATCCCGGCCGCCCTGGGGGTGGCTCTTGGGGATTCACCCCGACCTTGGACCATCTCACTGTCTTAGCGGGCAGCGGCCACTCCAGCTTTGCACACCCAAGCGATTCATCCAGCAGAGTGTTGAAGTGAGCCCCCCAGAGACGTTACCCCTCAGGTCACATCCTGGGACATTCGGCAGGTCACCGTAGGGGCAGTTTTGCTTCTCACTGTGGAGGGGAGGATGGCCGCACCTTACAGGACCGTCGCTTCGCTTTCCCCTTTTCCTCCTGCCGTTCTTCTGAGTCACCCGCTTTCACTGTTCAGCATTACGTTTTCCCGTCTCTTTAAGGGTTTTCCTGGGCTCTGAGCAGCCTGGATGTTTCAGAACAAAATATTTGTAGATCATTTCCTTTTGCCATTTATTTACAGAGGCAGGAAGGACATGAAAATCACGGGGAAACAGGAAAAGAGAACAAACATGAATAAAAGTCCTAGTAGAGAATGAAGAGACGCTACCTTTCTTAGAAGTCGTGGCTTCAGTTTGTGTAATTGATGTGGTCGAACGAGAACTAAATGGACAGGAGCGTCACTGCCCCGCGTGCGGATCCTGCCTCGTGCCGCCAACGGGCCCTCGGGAGGAGGCTGTAGGAATGTTCTCGTTGGCCGTGAGCTCACGCCCTCCAGCCTCCAAGCAGAAGAGGCAGAACGCTCATTTGCACTTGGACTTTCACAAAATGAGGGTGTTAGGACATACTTGACTTGTCTCTGAAGGCTTCTCCAGTCTCCCCTTAGAGTAGAAATCACCTAGAGAACCCGTCTCCCCGGCTCTCCGGAGCCCAGCCACGTTTCATCCTGCCTGTGCGCCCTCCGCCAGCTCTGAGATTCAAGGGCGCATGGCCATCTGGACGCACAGAGCTCTGAGGCCGGGAGTATGACGGAAGTGCATCGCCCCCCGCTTTTGCCCCCTCCCCACAAAAAAAGAGGGACGTTAGCCATCACCCAAACAGTCGTGATTTTACCGCTTACTTTTGGTCTCTGGAATGTTATTTCGCCCGAATGGCCCATGTTCTGCAGCGGTTGGAATCTGAGCTTAGATTTTATTTTTGAGTTCCCATAATGATTTTTAAAATGTTCTAATATACGTCTTCAAAGACCCCCAGATCAATACGCCAATGGTTTTGAAATGACAGAATGCTGCGATATTCCTCTGTAATTTAAACATGATTAGCTGATGAAGGTTATGATCGATATGCCGCGGGAAGATAAATTAATTGATATCATCCTTTCAAGATAAGAGGCCTTTCGGAGGTGGGCTGTGTCTCCGAGAGCCATTTTTTCTATCCTGCACCCTCACGTAATCCTATTTCCACGGCCGTTCATTTCTGTGAGAGCCATGAGCGGTGGACAGACCAGTTCCTTATTAAGATTTTGTTCCCTTTGGAAGAGAAAGCGTCTGTGGTCACTCCGTGTGCTCCTCCAGTGTGGAACCCATCCATCCCGAGGGACGAGGGCCGGGTTCCTTTGCACGGGTGTCTTTAAAAATAGCCACCCTCCTCCGACCCAAGACAGGGATTGAAAACTATCGAACTTCATACAGCCAGTCCCCAAAGACACCCATCTATTCAAACAAAGGCTGTAGTTATTCTGCACTGACACCTATTGGTGTGGGAAGAGTTTTCTTATTGTCGACTTCCTTTCCAATTAAATCCAGCATGCTTTATCAGTGAGCCTATTTGCCAAGAGACGCCATGGCTGGTTGAACTTAGATTTGTATTGATTAAGATAAACTTCCAATGTGTGAGGTGATGTATTTAAATAAAGTCTTTGATATAATTACATGTCCTCGGATGTAATTCTGTGCAGTAGCTTATAAAGTTAAGGGTAATTCATTAGGCTGTGCAAAAAAAAAAACACGGATTTTTGATTCTCAGGATGCGAGGGAGCTCGCTAAATGACCGTCTTTCTTAGCATCATTTTTGCTGCAAGTAGCTGGAAGTCTCGTTAGAATAATTTGGACAGGGCAGGTGTGTATTTTTGTCGGTTTCGTTCAACGCTTCCGAGGTCGTGGGCAGGGCTCTTGAGGCCTTTGGTTGGTGGAGCCAGAGGGCAGGCTCCTCCTGTCTTGTGTCCCATCACGTGTGGCTTCTGTCTCCAGCATGGCCGCAGGGGCTGCAGCTCACGTACACATGTGCAGTTTCAGCAGCAAGAAGGGAAAAGACGTAAGGAAGACATGGCGAAGGGCAGCCCTCCAGGAAGACCCCCGAAAGCTGCCACGTGACCCTTCCGCTGTCGCTTGCTCGTGTGGCCGCACTTCGTTGGGGGCGGGACGGCAGGATAGAGAGGAGGCGGCTCTGGGAAATGGGCGGTTTGTGCTGGTGGTCGCGGCTCAGAGCCAAGAACCTGGCCTCCATGGAGGGAGGGAGCAGGGGACTGGGGGGACCGCTGGCAGGCTCTGCCGCCCCCATATTAGGAAGCCAGCCTCACGGTGACCTCTCGTGTCTCCCATCCGCTAGTTGCCCAGAAGATCGTGGCCACACGGAAGAAGCAGCAGCTGTCCATAGGGCCCTGCAAGTCGCTGCCCAACTCCCCCAGCCACTCGTCCGTCTGCTCCGCACAGGTGTCCGCCGTGCACATCAGCCAGGTACGTACGCCGAGGGAGGGAGGCGCGTCCCGACCCAGGGGCACGCGGTGGTCCCCAGGGTGCCCTCAGCCAGCTCAGGCGGATTTCCTTTTTTTTTCTTTTCAACTTTATGAGTAACAGCATGTTGGTAATTGACTTAACGTTACCTACGCAAACCGCTGTGGCCGAGTGGGTTTTATGGGAATCATTCCTTACCGTTTTCTGTCATCATGCTGCCTGTGCTATGAGGCATGCAGGCGTGGCCGTAGACCCGAGGTGTGCACGGCACACCGCTGTCTTTGCTGTTGATTTAAATTACCCTGCGTGGGCCCTGGTTCTGGCCTGCCTCTGGGTTGGACAGCGTGGGTAAATCTCAGTGGCTAACTCCCACTGTATGCTCAGATTTGGCAGCAGCCCTCGCCCCTGGGCCCTGGAGACACCGCTCACCCTCCATAGTAACATTTCGGCAAATTATTTAGCTGGTAGCAAACAAAATGGTGGTGACTTTGAAGAACCAGCCCCACAGCCTGCTAAGGAAACCGTTCACCCAGCTTTGCCTGCGTATGTGGTTTCGGTGAATCTCCCAGGCGGGGGTTGCGTTGGCCCTGCTGCAGCGTGAGGGCTCGGCATGGCACTGCCCGTTTCCCTGGGCATCAGGAAGCAGGTGCACTTACGTAGGGGCCTGTGGAGTCCAGGATGTTGAAGGCTCCACTGTACACCTCTGTCATTTTCCCCGCATCCTCAAAGGTCTTCTCCAAGTATTCAGATCTTCAGAGTGTGCGTTGGGTTGTTGAGCAAAGCCATGCTCTTTGGGCATCTGATCTAGAGCCGTGAAGGAGCCATAGGGCCTCTTCCAGCCGCGCCCTTCGTTTTTCAGAAGGAGTAGAAAATAATTACGTTTTAACTCCTCCCGCCCCCCACCGTTTTTAAACCCAACGACAGAAACTTTTCTTTCTTAAGTCACTGATCTTAGAAAAAATAACTCCATGATATGATTGGGATGTTCTAGAGTTAGGCTGTGTTCTGCTTGATGCTAATCAACTCGCCACGTCTGAGAAGCTCTTGGACCTGTTACGTGGGTGTCTCTCCAGTGTGACGCGCTGACCTGTGGCTTCTGACCCCGCAGAGGTGGCGGCATTGGGCTCCTGGAGCGTGCCGTTAACCAAAGCCCGGTGTTTCGCTGTTTCAGACGAGTAACGGAGGCGGGAGCCTCAGCGACTATTCCTCCTCCGTCCCGTCGACCCCGAGCACCAGCCAGAAGGAGCTTCGAATCGACGTCCCTCCCACGGCCAACACGCCCACACCCGTCCGGAAGCAGTCCAAGCGCCGGTCCAACCTTTTCACCGTGAGTGTCGTCCCCAGGAGGAGGCTGGAGGGTGACCCCCCACAGCTCAGTTCCTGTCCACCTTTTAGTTGCCACGTGCTTTCGTGTTATTTGTAGAATCCACACAAAGTTAAGGAGAGGAGCACTGATTTCTCTGGAAGCCTAAGGAAATGATGATCAGCAAAGCCCGGGGTACTGAGTAAAATGTGAATGTCTCGGGGTGCAGGGAGTTCGGATACGGTGTCACAGTGAAGAGTGAGGGGTGGTGTGAACTGTTTACTATCTCATGTTGTCTCCATCTCCCGAGAAAGACTGGTCACACTGGATACAAGGAGGTGACAGATCTGTGCCAGAAGTCCCAGACATGTGCCTTTAACCTGCACGTGAGACACACAAGCCATTTCAGTGCATGCCCTCCCCCCCCAGGCTGCAGCACCTGAGAATCCACCACTGGAGGTGGCTCTCGGCACCAGGAGCCTTCAGTGGTTTTAGAGGCTCGTTGACATGAGGCTCTCTTATGGGACTGTTCTTCAGAGTCATCCCCAGAGCCTTTAAAAAACTGTAGATCAGCTATCTGGGCTTAGATTTATGAACTCAGAGCCTGTACGTGAGCCCCAGACTGGGTTGTTTTTAGAAGCTTCCCGGACGATTGGGACGCAGAGAACCCCTGAACTAGGGAGGAGGTAAAAATGCTACTACTGCGTCCCTTCCCTCACAGACGGCAGACATTACCAATCAATCGTGAAAGTCTCTGCAGTTGAGCCCAGAACTCCAGGCAGAACTACTGTCATGTGACTGGAGTCATTTGACTTGAGAAGATGTTTTCTTTCTTGGGACCAGGTCTGTGCATTACAAATATATGCTTTTGTTTTGTTTTTATTTATTTATTTTAATGATTATTTATTTTTGAGAGAGAAAGTACAAGCAGGGGAGGAGCAGAGAGAGAGAGAGGAAGACACAGAATCTGAAGCAGGCTGCAGGCTCTGAGCTAGCTCTCAGCACAGAGCCTGACACAGGGCTCAAACTCACAAATTGTGAGATCATGACCTGAGCCGAAGTCGGACGCTTCACCGACTGAGCCA
Organism: Helogale parvula; assembly: GCA_004023845.1. Taxonomy (NCBI): domain Eukaryota; kingdom Metazoa; phylum Chordata; class Mammalia; order Carnivora; family Herpestidae; genus Helogale; species Helogale parvula. The sequence continues at coordinate 13,688 of PJEM01017403.1, forward strand.
CCCAGGCGCCCCACGAGTATATGCTTTTAAAGTTCCTGGGGACGTTTGGCCATTTCTAGAGAAACGGTGAGTTGTCACAACTAGGAGCCAGTTGGGTCATGGGTAGCACCCAGGGTTACTGCTAAATATCCTACAAGCATAGGCCAGCCCTTCACCAGGGAGTCACCAGCCCCTAAAGTCAGTCGGGGCCCAGTGTTAACCCCCTGGACCTCTCCTGTTGGCCGATTGCTGCTGACTGAGGTCCAGATGAGTCCGGTGTTTCTGGTCCTGAACTAACAGAGGGTGCAGGGGTGGCCCGGGTCCCTGCTCACCTGATGCCCTTACTTAGACGTGGCGTCCTGGTGTCGTGCGTGGGTGCCAAGCACGGGACACCCCCACGCCTTCCCTACCACCTCCGAGGCAGCTTTCCCACTGGACGGTCATAACCACCAAGGTCAGCTGCCGTCGGACCCTCCCGTTTCCTGTGCCTGACTGCCTGCTACCGCGTCGGTTCCGGCGGACGCTGCTGGGGGTGGGGGGGGGCCGCACAGAGTGAGGGAGTAGACAGACAGGCTCGGAGCCCAGCCTCCAGGGCCAGGAGCCGTTCCACCTTGGCAAGCGGCTTAGCCTCTCTGAGCTGCAGACCACAGCGTTCTTGATGGAGGGGGTGTTGGAAGAGTCCTTCCTGGGGGCCAAGCGCCTTCGTGGCTTGGCTTTCATCTTTCTCTCCGTGCGCTTGCAGTCATGAAAAGGGTTTCAGACGGCACTAAGCCAAAGCAGGTGCAGGGTTGTGTGACAGCCTGGGAGGGAGACGTTTCACTTTCTACAAAAAGCACGCAAATGTCTGATTTGGTTAAATTTGCTCACGGCTTCAGAGGCCTTACAGTGAAATTACCCACCCAGAGTAACAGCAGTTCCCAGCTCAGCCGACCCTGGAGCCCTGTGCACCCCAGGCCAGGCTGGGGAGAGGTCACCCACAGACAGGCTGCGTGCTCACTTAGGACTGGGGGACTTGGGGAAACCAACTATAGAAGATGCGGGGAGGGATGGAGGTGAGCGGGACACCGGTGTGTCCGGGGCGGGGGAGCGAGGGCTTCAGACAGGGCCCGGGAGGCTCTCTGCGTCCTTGCCGCACCTGTGAGGGAAGGCAGGCCACTCCGTGCACCGTGCCTCCCCAGGATGCATTTCCCGGTCATTGGCTTTGGTTTCTCTTCTAAGGAAAGAGGTGAGAAGCCAGGAAGTATCTTTAAAAATGGGCTGTTCATAAAGAGAGCTGTGACACCTTCCCATTCCTGCCCCTTACGAGGCTGGCTCTGGAATTAGAATGTGCCAGAAAATCTTATCCCAGGCCCTGCCCACTAGATATGCTGTCTACGCCGGTCGTTTACAAAGGAGAAAACTTTAACGCAGGAAGAATCCAAATAATAATAACTCAGTAAAGGCTTCCCTCCCCCCGGCTGTCTGCAGAGACCAGTTTTCCCATCTGTCAGGAGTAGTTCTTGCCAGAGTCAACCCACCTTCTAGAGAAAGGGTTCCAGAGAAGAAGGAAGGTCGAGAGGAGAGCAGAGAGGGGAGGCTACGTGGCTCTCTTCCTGCTTATGCGGGCCGTGCGCCAGCGCGGGCATTCGAGAGGAGGCTGTGCCCCCCCCCCCCCCCCCCCCCCCCCGGTCTCCCGGCCAGGCGGGGAAGGTGCCGGAGCCAGCAAAACTCCTCCTTAGGGCTACCGGACATCCCCGTCAATCCGGCCACGATCAGTGGATCTAAGAACGCAAAAGCCTGTCTGTGAACCTGAGCGTTGTTCCTGCCTCGTCTCTCGTTCGGTGCCGGAGGCCGGTCTGACAGTGAGCCGTTTCGGAAATGGAGTCCGGCTGCATGTCTGTCCTTAGCGAGACAGAAACTCGGGCTGATGCAAGAAGCCAGCGCCCCGGTGGGCTTGCACCTCGGGGGCTGGGGAAAGAGGCGGGAACCCTGGGCGGGAGCCAAATGTTGGTCGTTACTGGGTTTGACGCAGAACAAAACGGCGGTGGTGACGTGTGCGTATTTTTAAGTTAAAGACCTTAGAAATATTAACTCCACTAGATGTCAGTGTCATCCAAGGAATGAGAGCAGCAAATTAATTTTGGAACGGTAGCAATTAGGAAACGAAATTCTCATTATTAGCGCACACCTATTTTTAAACACATAACATTCATGGACTCGTCATTCCTGGCAATTGTTGGTGATGATTGGCTTAAATTGGCAAAGCGTGTATTTGTTTAAAAGCGTTCCAGGAGGCCAGATGCGCCATGTGCCGGACATCTGAGTGAGTAAAACCCGCAGCCTGGAGCCGTCACACCCGGGGCAGGGGGCACTCACCACCTTATTTATTAGACCGTCGTCAGGAGGCCAGACTTAATTAAGTAGTACACACATCATTTTTCAAATACATGCTTATAAATTTTATAATAAAGGAGACCTGTAATGTACCAGCCACTCTGGGCCCACGGTTCCCGGTCACAGATGTTTGGTAGCATACACGTGCATTTTTAGACAGAAATCACATGCACTCTAGAATACACCAGCGTGAACACAAACCAGAATAAACGTACAGTCACTCCTGTAGTCGCCGGGCTGTGTTATATTTGCCGTAGGAATCCATCAGAAGCTAAATTATACCTTATTTTGCTTATTGCTTTGGAAAGAAATTGTTGTTTTGAGAAAAGAAATATTAAAAGGCTACATCCATTCAACTTCTGGTTTTCTCATGTGGGTTCTTAGGACACTTAAGTTAGCGTGGTCGCCCTAAAGTACATGTGGTTGAGAAGGTGTGTGAGCACATGTTTTCATACAGAGGAGGAAGAGACACATGCACACACACAGCTCACCAAACACAAGCATTTTGCCGCTGCCACTAAAGAAATAACACCTGGTGGGTAAAGGGTGAATCCCTCCAGGTGTGAGTCCTGATCACAGCCCCACCCCGCCCCCCCACCCCTGCCTCCGTGTCTGAGGACCCGCATGACCTTGAATTTACTGTTTATCATCTGTATCCACATCTTAAACTGAGTCCTGCGTGTGTCTTGACTTAGCCCTGCTGGGCACTGCCTTGTCTTGTCTCTTTTCAGATTTTAAAATAACAGTGTCACTGACACGGTCCTTTCTAAAGCTCGCCCTGTCACGCTGATCCCGTTAAAACAGAGCCCAGCATGCCCAGGGGCCACGTCGTGAAAAGATTCCCAGAAACTCGCCGTAAAAATCGCGAGGTTCATGGTGTGAAACGATGCATTTGTGTTGCGTGTGTGTCGGGAAGAGCATGGGTCCTGTCACCGTGTGGCCCGGCCGCCCCCGCCTGGCGATGGGCTGCAGGGGACAGGCAGACTTCCGTTGGGCGGTGAGGGCTCTTGCAGAGATGCTGCCCATCCCCGCGCAGGTCATCGGTGGGGGGTCCTCTCCGTGGCATCTCGCATCACGTGGGGAAAGGTCAACATTTTTGCAAAGAAGGAGGCGGGAAGGAGGCCATGTCACCCCCCGTGTTCGTGTGGGCGAGCGTGGAGGTCTCTCTCCAGCCTGCTGCCGACCCCCCGTGCGGAGTGCGGTCAGCCCTTGGCTGGTCACGGCTCGTCACTCCTGACACGTGCCGCTGGTGCCCAGAGCCACTCTGTACCCGAGGATGTCCCAGAGCCATGGCGGGCCCCAGCACGTGCCGCTGGTGACATCACTGCGGGCTGGCGGACGACCCCGGGGAACTCACCGCGGATGTCCGTGTGTTCCTGCCTGGTGGGTCTGGCTCAGGGTAGGTGTTGGGTCTCCGTGTTACTGGTGGACCCTGCAGGCTGCTGGGGGCCCTGGCCCTGACATGCCTGTGTTCCGGCTCTCTCCGCCAGACCCTTAGAGCCGTCAGGGAATCTCCGTGGCATTTTGGCGGCAAAGTCTTACTGACTTTCAGGGTCACTCACCCCCGAGCACGTGATCAGACACTGAGTTTGTTTCCCCAGAGCCCGGCTTCGTGGGATCTGGAAGCCTCCTGCTCAGAGACAGAGGGACCGGGGGGACAGATGTGCGGCCTTGAGGAAGATGTTAATTTTTTTAATGTTTGTTTTGTTAATTATTCTGGTTAATAGAGAATAATGAAGGTGGATTTTCAAACTGGGAAATTGAAATTCATCAAATTCCAAAAGCATCATTAATGCTCTCTGTTGATTAAAAAAATTTTTTTTAATATTATCCCTGGGAGCTTTGAATCTTATTTTACAAATAGAAACATCGAGTTCTAACTTGCCTGTGCATTCGGACATGGCAAAAGGAGAATTTAGGGCTATTTCATAGCTGTAACTGTACATTACTAATTAAAGAATTAATTAAAGAGAAAAGTGAGCCCTTACCCCGTGGCTAAAATTCATGACAAGAAATTGATACGTATCTCCCATTGCCTCTTGGCCAAACGGACAAACTTTGTTTTACATTTTTCTACAATTTTTTATTCGCTGCTTGTTTCATTTCTTGTTACCCCCTTCCAGGCTTCTAGCCTCCTAAAGAACACAGGTGCACGGTGGCTGGCACATAGTAGGTGTTCAGGAAACATCGGCCCTTCCTCTCAACAAAGTGGCACGTTTCCTAACGGGCGCACACGCTCTTTGAAGCGCCACATCTGAGTTTATCCCGTGGGGACGACTCTCTCACACCCCGTGACATTGCCCCTTTTAATATTTAAAAAAAAAAATCAGCTGCCCTGTCTTGCACCCTTTGAAACTGGATTCCATTAGCTTTTCATTGCTGCACCGGACACCACAAAGTCTCTTCATTTCATATATCATCTCCGATTTGAAAAGCACATGAAAATGTTTCCCCATTTTCAATATTGCGTGAGTAATGTTCCTACTGAAAAGTAATGGAGTGAAGTTGTCACTTGTCAGCACAGTTATTAAGGAGGACGAGTTTCAGATCTTTCTCTCATAATAAAATAAATCTGTCAGAAAATCATTGTGTTCACACTCTCTCATGCCATCGAGAGACGGAGCCGGAGCCGCGGCGCGCCTACCGCCTGCCCGAGTCGCCGGCGTGTGGGGCGGTGGCTTCCCCGGGTGGCCTGCTCCCCGGCCGTTCCCAGAACGCCACAGACAAGCCCGTTCAGCCAGCCGAGCCGCTCGCTTTCCCCCAAGCGCTGACATTTTGCCAAAAAAGAGACTTTCGACTTTTTTCCCCTTTGCTATGTTTTGCGGGGTGGTACGCTAGTTTCCCTTTGAAGGTGTTGCTTTCTAACCATCCGGAAACAATCATAAAAAAAACTACAAGAAAACAACAACGACATTAACAGCACCTTGATATGCACGAAGGGTGTACCGTTAAATCGCTCAGCTCCGTCGTTAGCAGAATTTAAACATCCCTCAGACATTCATTAAATATATACATTTGGTGGCTTCCGCCTCCGCTGGGTTAGCGGCAGCCTCGGAATGTGTTTTCCTGTTGGGTGTTACTTCCCTATATGCTCCATTGGTTCCCAGTAATTGAATTTTGAACTCTTTAAAAAGGAATTAAAAGATAATTCTGCGGTGGGAATGTGGGGAGAAAAGTTTAGAAAATTCTCTTTAAAATGACGGGTCGGTGGAAATTCAAAGCCCTCAACGGTCTGCTTCTCGGACGTGTACGCATCCACGGGCGCCGTCCGTGCCTTCTCCGTGTGCAGAACTATTCAAATCAGGGCAGACCCGCGGACCGCGCACCGCAGCCCTTGCCCAGATGCTAACTTTGTTTTTGCTTTGCAGTCTCGGAAAGGGAGTGACCCAGACAAAGAGAAGAAAGGCCTGGAGGGCCGAGCAGACAGCATCGGGAGCGGCCGGGCCATCCCAATTAAACAGGTACGCGGCTTCCCCCTTTCTTCCCTTCCCGGCGCCGGGGACGCACCTCGGGCCTCTCCTTGCTATGATGCTGGCTCGCGCCCCAAGGTTGGTTTGATGTATTCTGTTGATGAATGTAGAAGTCACTCACTTGACATCAATTAGAAGAGGTTCCTGTGTGTATTAAAATAGGATCATTAGAATAAGAAGAGGGAAAATGTGACAACAGATCTAATGAAATACAGTCTGCCTGCTACATATGGAGTGTGTTTCGAGGCTGAGCTGGCTTCAAAGGCCGCCTTTGTAGCTCGGCTTTGATTGGGCCGCTGGCCGCCAGTCGACGGGGGTAAATCAGATCGCTGTACAAGAGCCCCTTGTGATCACAGGAATAGCCGATGTGGCCCTAATTTGCTCGCGCAGACGGACATCTGAACACTGTTTCAGGCTGGTCGGTAACAACGAGGCAATTAGTTGTGATAATCATAGCCGGTGTGTCAGCTGTGCGCTCCTGTTTGTAATTTGCTAATGAAGGAATTGTAACTTTGATTAGGTTCAGTTTCATTTAGACCTTATTATATAAAGGAACATTTACAGCTGTAATGTGGGGCCTTAATTAAACTTCCTCATTACACAACAGGACTTGAATTCAAGCATTTGTTTTGGCCTCTGTCGCTAGCCTGAAATAGGTTTTCATTAGCCCAGAAACCGGGCACCAAATCACTTTACGTCTCAAGTAAAACGGGAATTCACGTGATCTGTTTTGCTATTATATTTCCAAGGAAAATAAAAATAAAGCCTTCGTCCCAGTGCCATGGCTCCTGGAAACTGCATCTTTTACTTTGTGAAAGAAGTCCAATTGATCGCAGTGCATTCTGCTTGAGAGAGGGGAAGGGAAAAAAACCTGTGGGCAGAATAATAGCTCTGCCTCTTAGGGACGCGGCTGTGACCAATTTGTCCCTCTGGGTGATCGCTCTGGGTCGGCCTCCATGGCGGGCACCGAGGCCGTTCTCCGAGCCCTTCTGCAGCCTCACAGAGGGCCGGGGTCTGCGCACACGCACAGCTTCGCCCGCAGCACACGGTCAGGGGGTGCAGCGCCAGGGGCCGGGCAGGTTCGGGTGGACGGGGAACAGGTTGGTGAGGGCCCCGGCTAGCCGTCCCGCAGGGTGTCATGACAAGACCGTTCCAGCTGCTGGGCCACAAACGTGTGGACAGGCCTGGGGCACCGTTAAGGAAAACCGTCTTCCCTCCTCTTTGCTGGCGGGGGAGATGCCCTCGCTCTAAAATGGTTCCGTGAGCGTCAAGGTCTATGCGCATCATTACTTACTCTTTTTTTGTGTGCTTTTATTGATAAACCCAGCCATCCGGTAAGGCGATTTTAATGTGGGATTTTTCTGTCACCGACGCCATTCCAACTAGAATCGTGAACATCATTTAACTCATTTTTCTCTCATTTAAAAAATCGGTCCAGGGACCTTTCCTTTTGGGAATATTAAAACTTAATTCTAGACTGTTCCATTAACTCACGCCTCTTGCCGATGGGGGCGCGGGTGCCGCCCTCCACGGGAGCCGGGCAGGCCCCCGGTGTAATTGGAACCTTCACTCCATCTGTACCCGGCTCATCTGCGGGGGGCGGGGGGTGGGCGCTTTATGGGCTGGGTTTTCAGTACGTGTGCCGATTGGAGTTGACCATCAAGCGTAAAATGAGTATTATCCAGTCCTTGGAAGCCTTTCAATTGTGAGCGTTCAAAACAATCCCACCGAAATCTAAGCCATGGTCTGCCGTCCCGAGGAGTCGTGGTGGGGAGCGCGTGCGGCCCCTGTGCCTCGTAGCTGCCCCCACGCGCGCGGCCATGGGCAGACCCCTCCCCAGAAGTGCGCACCTGTCCGCACCCCCCTCCCCCTCCCGCGGCAGAGTGTCCCAGGCCTCAGGTTCCTCATCTGTTAAATGGGCCCCGATAATGCCGAGTCCCACAAAGCGCCGGGATGTAGACATTCTGGAGAGAATTTTTTTTAATTCCTGCAAAACTGGATTTTCAAATTAGCCCTGCTCAGGAGCCTTTGTTGGAGCCTTTCTGTGGGTCGGGGGGATTGATGTGGGTCTGGAGGTCTGTCTCCCATGCCTGCGTGTGCTGTGTTTATAAAGGATCCGGGATCATTAGAGATGGTCTGAATTCCTAACTCTCCCAGCCTGGTGACTTCAGCCGGTGGAAATGAGGGGGGGCCGGCCGCCGGCATGTCCTAGGAGCGCGCCAGACCTGCCGTCGAGGAAGTTTAAAAGAGCGCCTACAATTGGCTAGGTGCTTTCCCGGCAGCATCCCCTTGAGCCCTGCACATTGCCACATCGAGGTGGCTGTGACATCTCACTTTAAATTTAAGCCCAGACAGGGTGAGCCTTCCAGACCGGGCAGCTCAGAGAAGCGAGTCCAGCGCCTCTGCTCTCCCCACCGCCTGTGGGTGAAAAGCCTTCAGAAAGCTTCGAAAAGCAAAGTTCCGTGCTTTAAATTAAGCACGTGAGCCCTGAGCTTAGACAAAACTACCTTCTGCCCAGGGGCGCCTGGGTGGCTCTGTCGGTTAAGCGTCCAGCTCTTGATTCGGCTCAAGTCATGATGTTACAGTTCGTGAGATCGAGCCCCGCATCCAGCTCTGCGCTGAGAGTGTGAAGGC
>PJEM01017404.1:0-16701 GCA_004023845.1 Helogale parvula
GTCTGCTTCCGCACACACCATTAGTGGATGTCACTCTCACGTCATCTGTTTGCAAACTTTCACCTTGCATCTTTCTTATTTATGACGGAGCATCAGCAATCTTTCAAATGTGGAAGGTGTAAAAATAACACTCAGGAAGTGGTGACAAATGGAGCGCTTCTCATTCCTGAAGCTTCTTTCCCTGTGGGCTCCTGGTCCCGGGGCTGGGGGCGCAGGAGGCAGAGAGGAGACAGAGGGAGGCTGGGGGCGTTCCTCTTCTCCCCCGGGGCCCCTCCCCTGCAGCTCCGATGGGGGGGCTTCCTCTTCTCCCCTAGGGCCCCTCCCCTGCTTGCTTTCTCGTGTTTTGCTTTCTGAGCCTTATGGAGGCTTTAGTGGCTCTGAGTTAGGAGCGTCTCCGGTGCTGGCCTGGGGGTGGGTGCGGCACAGCTGGGGGAGGCCCTGGCCCTCCCGCCTCACCCCTCCTCACTTCTGTATGGGGCCTGACCCTCCCTGCTGCCCTTCACCCTTCTCGCCAGGCCCCCAGGTCTGCTCTGTACATGGCCTGCATGTCTCCCCGAGGCCATGGCCGCAGCTCTGGGGCCCCTCGAATGTGTGGTGACCCGACGGCCCCGCCTCTGACGTCCCTCCCTTCTCTCGCAGGTACGCCATCCCGCCAGAGCACGGCAAGCGCCTGGAGCGGCTGGCCATCGGTAGGTGTCTGCACCCGTAGGCGGGGACCTGGGCCAAGGGTGGGGGGGGGCAGGAGGGGGGACCTGAGCCGCCGGGGGTGGGGAGCGGGGTATGGGCAGGGACCTGGGCCGAAGGTGGGGAGCAGGGTGCGGGCAGGGACCTGGACTGGGAGTGGGGAGCGGGGACCTGAGCTGTGGGGGGTGGGGAGCGAGTTGTGGGCAGGGACCTGGGCCGAGGTGGGAGCTGGGGGGCGGGGTGACAGCCCCAGCATCTTGGGCCTCCTTCCTGTGTGAGTCTCCACCTCTGGGGGGAGCATGCTGTAAGACATCACCGCCTGATTTCCCATTCCCTTTCCCTCTGTGATCACAGGCCCCCCTCTGGGGTTTGTCACTCGGTGAATGACGCACAGATGCCATTGCCTGAAACACTCTTTTCCGGTTTGTTAGCCCGGGCTGCGGGACGTGACTGCAGGCTCCCGCGGGCCTGGAGGGCGCCGGGTTCTGTCTCCCTCCCCGAGCCTGGTACTGCGTCGTGCCCTCCAGGCCTTCAAGTCTGTGTTTAGTCTAGAAAATGAGACGTCCAGTCAGGAGCCCCTCCCCTGTGGTGACCGCAAGGCTGTCTGCCTGCGTGTGGCTGGCATGGGCCCGAGGGGACCTCCTGGGCAGACGGGGTTTGTCAGAGGGTCCCCGGCTGTGTCCAGAGAGGGAGCACGGACCCCTCGGGGTGAAGGCAGGCCCTCAGGACACGGGATCCTTGGAGACAAGCCACACACCCTGGCCACTGCAACAGAGGGGCTGTGGGGCTTTTGCACTTTTCCCCGCCTATGGGCCCTGCCCGCTGCTCTGACCTCAGGGGGCCCTAAGTGCCTGCGAGGATGCTAACAGGAGTCCCTGGGCCCGTGCAGGGCCATCCCTCTGGGTGGCTGTGGCAGGCAGCCAGGGGAATCTTCCAGAAGCCATCACTCAGCATTGGCGCAGCACTGACTCCCTGCCGCATCCTGTGCCCCCTCCTCTCCCCTCCCTCCACGGGTGCCCGCCTCGCGCTTCCCCTGCCCCCTTTGACTTTGGAGATACAAATGGTGGCTCTTTCTGAAAACTGGGCCTCTGTCCTGGCTGCCCGCAAGCTTGTCTGTTCTGCAAACGCCTGCTTTCCGCCCCCCGCCCAGGATGAGGACAGAGGGAGGCTTGTCCTCGGGGTGAGGCTGCCCCCGCGGCCAAGGGTGCAGTCAGGGACGTTCCTGGTGGAGACCCAGACCCCAGAAATGCCAGTTACTGTCCTCGCAAAGAGCGATTTCTCTCCCTTCTTAACATCTCGAGTGACCCCCAATTGAAATGCTTCCCCTTGCACCCTTTTGAACATAAATCCAAGCTGCAGATGCTGATGGTCAAATACAGGCCAGCAAAGATCTCCCCCGTCGCTCTCTCTTCCTGTCGCTGTTGTGACAAATCCCTACGGAGTCAGTGGCTCCAAACAGCGCGAGCCTCTCAGCTTTGCCGTGAGCCGGAGTGGCCCTAGTTAACCCACAGACTCACTCTCTCACGTCCGGGGCTCAGGTGTGGGCTGTCTGGGCTCCGGCAGGTGTCCCCAGAGGCACCAGCCTGTGTCCCTGTCCGTGGCCATGTGGTCGCCCCTCCACCCCCCCATGGAGACCCTGCAGTGACACGGTCGCCCGTCCTGGGCTCCTGCCCTCAGTCCCTCAGTGGAGCCCCTGCCACACGGAAGGCAGCACAGTCACAGGTATTGGGGAGCAGGACACGGACATCTTGTGGAGCCACTGGTGGGCCTCCCACGCCTCCACAGCCCCGGAGTGGCCCGCAAGGGCGGCCTCTGGTGGCCATGGCGCTGGCATCACCTGGCCTGGTTTCCCCTGGGGTTTGCAGTTAGCCGTGCCCAGCGCCGCCTTCCTCTCTGTGCTTTTGCTGCTAGAAAAGTTCTGGACGACCTGAGCGCCACCCAGAAACGCTGGGAACGGGATCCTGTGGGAATGCGGCCACCCCCTTGGAGCGTGGCTGGCACCCCACGCCCTTCCCGCGGCCGGGGGCCTGCTTCCCTGGGGACCTGGCCTGGCTCCCGTTCTCGGGCGTGCGGGGGGCCGGGGCCGGGACAGGCCAGGAGCCTCCCCGTGCGGCTTTGTGCACAGTGCAGACTCACTAAGTTGCTCCAGTCTGCCCTGGGGGGAGGGCTGGCTCCGCGCCTCCCCCTGCGCCCCCTCCTCGGGGAGGACGGGAGAGATTCTAGGGCACGTGAGTCACTGCCCTCCTCGGTGTCCCTTCCAAACTTTTTTGGGGGCACACGTCACAGACTCCCATTATTGAGATGGATGGAATGGGTTTGCGATGAATATGGAAAATGAATAGCCGAGCTCCAATGGGCTCGCTGGGAGTCAGAGAGCCCGCGGAGAGAGCATTAATGTGTTGGCGCGCTATTGGTGCTAATCACTTAAAGTGTGGGCCTTTATTAGAGCTTTAATGAGAGCCACTTAAGCTGTGCATTAAAAAGAGGAACTGCAGAGAGGCCGCGGGCCGGGCGGCAGGGGCCATAACTCTAATTGAAACGCTTTTAGCACCAAGGAAAGTTGTTGGATTCAGTAATCCCTCGCACTTTCCAGAACCTGGCAGTCGCATCCATGCTGGCAGGCGCCCCGCCCCCACCCCGACACTGTGGCTCTGTCCCTCGGAGCCGTCACGCCCCGGCAGGTGGGTGGGAGGTGGGGTGGGCGCACGTGAGTGTCACCCCTTGAGCTGGCGGCCGTGGGGACGTGCGCTGCCTGGAGGCTGGGGCCCGAGGTCTGGGTCGTCCCGGGAGGGTCCCTGGGCGGGCCGGCTGTGCCTGGGGGTCAGTCCTGGAGGGAGCGGGGACCTCGGGGGGCCTGCTGCTGTGACCCGCCCTGCACATCACTGAGTCGGTGCGGTCTCTGGGTCACGGTTGGGGCAAGAAGGCTGGCCCCTCCACGTACGATCCAGGGCCAGCTTTTCCTCAACCGCTGGACCTACAAGTCCTTGACTTGAGCTTCAGGCAGCGAGTGACTTGGAAATGTCCCCACACTGTGTCGGTTAAACACACAGTTCCTGGGCAGGTAGAGCTGATGGTGTGACTTCCGTACACTGACAAGCATCACTTTATGTTTTTTTAAGTTTTTTTATTTTGAGAGGGGTGGAGGGGCAGAGAGAGGGAGGGAGGGAGGGAGAGAATTGCCAGCAGGCTTTGCCTGTCAGTGCGGCGCCTGACTCGGGGCTCAAACTAATGACGCCTGAGATCATGACCCGAGCTGAAACCAAGAGTCGGACGCTGGGCCGACCGAACCGCCAGGCGCCCCTGCGAGCATCGTTTTAAACTGCTGCCGTGGGGTTCCCTGAGACAGGAGGCGGCCCCCGACGTGAACTCAGACTGCCTCATGCGTGCCGGACGCCCAGGTGGGGGGTGCAGCCGCAGCCACAGGCACGGGTGGGTCGCTCAGCCCTTTTCCTGCCAGACTGCAGGCCCCGGGGCTCTGTGACGCCTGGAGCCCACGTCCCCTCGACTGCTGTGGGGCCACGTGTGCAGAGAGCTCCTTCTGGGCGGGGAGCACCCCTCCCGTGTCGTCTCCCCGGCTGGCTGCACCCCTGTGATGTGGCGGGTGTTATGGGGGGCACTCAGAGGGGAGGTCTGCGCAGCGGCAACCCCTGCCCGCACCCCGTCTGTGACTCGGAGGGCGCGCTCCCTCACACAGCTGGCCTGTCCCGGGCTCCGGCTCCCTGACTGGGGCCAGGGGGCTGCCATCAAGGCCACCAGCAGCTTCGCCACGGGGTCCTGTGCGTTCTGTTCCGTTCCCGCGGGGCCAGGGCACCGCACGCCGTGCCTGATGCGGGGGGTGCGCTGCCCGGAGAGAGGCCTCCCCAGCATCAGGCCGACGCCCGTCTTCTCTGCTGCAGGGTTCTTCCCCGGAAGCTCCCAGGGCTGCGACGCCTTCCTACGGCACAAGATGACCCTCATCTCGCCCATCATCCTCAAGAAGTACGGGATCCCGTTCAGCCGGGTACGTAGGTGCTGCCCAGGAGCCAGCAGCGTCCCAGGAAGCTGGCTTCTCACCCCTCGAGAAGGTTCTAGAATGCTGGCAAGCCAGGGAGGGGGCGGGGAGGCTGGGTAGTCAGCCTCCAACTCTGCTGTGCCCGGGGGTGAGGATGGAAGAGGAGGGCGGAAGGCGGGGCCTTGCCCTCACCGCCCAGCCCCTCCTGGACCCAGTCCTGTGTCTGTGTGGCCAGTGGCGGCCAGCGGGGCCCTTCAGGGTCAGGGCAGCAGGGGAAGAGGCCCCTGGAGAACCGGGCAGGCCTCTCGATGCCCCCACCCCCCAGCTCTGCCCCATGTCTGGCCCCACCCTGTGGCCCAAGGCGGGTGCTCTTTGAGAGAATGAGCACCTGTTTGGAAATGAATGGTCTGGCTCCCGGGCCACACGAAGACTGTGGACTCATTCAATTTACTGCTTCCGGGGCTGCCTGGCTCTGCTCCTCCAGCTGTGATGAATGAGGCCTGAGGCTGGGGCGTCTGGGTGCCGAGGACCCTGCAGGGGAGGGGGGGCTGGGCCTGGGTCGGGGCTCTGCCCTGGGGGAGGTGCGCAGCCGGTATCCACCGCAGGCACCCTGCAGACAAGCCTGGCTAGGGACACCTAGACCTGTCTCCCCGAGAGGCACGTGCCTAGAACCTTCCGGGGAGGCCTGAGCAGACTCTGGGCTGGGCCCGAGGCCCCGAGAGGGGAAGCCTCCTGGGGATCTGGGGTCTGAAGGTCTCCCCCTGGGAGCGCTTGTCAGGCCGGAGCAGACCCTCACGCCGCATCAGCCGCTGGCATCAGCCCCTCGGAAATTACTTCTGACATTTCAATCACATCGCCCGTGGCCTTAGCGCTCAGATCGGGGATTCGCTCTCCCTGTCTGGCTGGTCCATCAGACAGCAGGATGCTCTGCTGCTAGAGACGCGGGCTCTCTCTGTGCCTACCCCCCGCCCCCCAGCCCTGCGAACAGACCCTGCGTCACTCAGAGAAGTGAGAAGTCCGTGATTTCCCGCGGTGCTTCCTAGAGAGAGATGCCTGTCGGAGGGGTTGGCTGGCGGGGGCACCCTCCTGTCCCCTACGTCACTGTCCGTTCGTGCGAGCACTGCCCTGCTGGCCCGGGGCGGCTGCCAGCCCTCAGAGGCTGTGCTCCCCTCCCCCCGCTCCCCACCAGCTGTCCGTGGGCCTTAGGGGGACGAAGGCCATGGCCGGGCGGCAGGGAGCGTTGGCGGCGGGCTCCAGATGGATGCCCCGTCAGGGTCCTCATCTGAATTCCTGGCAGCCCTGGGGGGAGTGACTCCCGCACTCCACTTATAAATCTTTGTAATGGTATTTACTTCTGGAAGAAAAAGCAGATCAATAGCAGAGCTTTTTAATAATTAAAAGTGTGTATTTCTGTAATCTGCCACGGACTTCCTCATCTATTCCGCGAGAGCTAGAGGGAGCGGCTTCTCCGTGACTGGCGCTGAGGCTGGCGTCCCCTCTAGCTCATTGCCGTGCCGCACGGCCTATCCATCATCCCAAGTGCCTTCCAATTTATTGTCGGGGTAATGTTGACGGCTGTGACACGGAGGACAGACACTGTGGGCCGGAGACGAAGCCACCAGGCTCTGGCGCTCGGTGACAGGAACATAATCTACTTGCCATCCTCACCGGGCGCATCCGTTCTGGGCCGTGGGCTGTGGAGGGGTCTCTGGGAGAGCAGGGTTGCCACGTCTGCCCGGGGCACCTCCCCACACGGGGACCCTGCAGTGAGTACCCCCCGCCCCCACCAGCTGGGGCCAGGCCCCTGCCAGCCTGGTGGAGGGCGGGATGGAGGCGAGCAGGCTTGGAGGAAGAATGAGGTGGCACTGTCCAAGGTCAGCTCAAAAAAAAAACAGTAAGAAAATCAGTAATCAACGTTTTAAAAGAAAAGAAAAAATCCTTAAATTTTAATTTTATTTGGAACCCGTTTCACGCGGTCCTGTGGCAGGAACCAGGCCAGAAAATCCTAGATGTGGACGGGGGGTTGCTGGGGCCCTGGGGACACTGGGTGTTCTCTCTCCGCCTCCACCGCCTGCTGTGTGTGTGGTTCATCCCCCACACGCCTGTCACTTGGACAGGAATTTAAAAATATAACTTAATGCACGCTGACTTCCCTTGATTGGTGCGATTCATTACTTGAAAAGAAAAATATCTTCACGTTCTTAAGGACTGGCTTTTCTCCAGGCTGTGTCGGTTTTGATTGATTTCTGACTCTGTGGTCGGCTTCTGGAAGTCTTCCGCCCCCATCTCCCGCCCCACCCCCACCCCTTCAGGGTCTGGCTTCTTACGGGCTACTTAAATGAATCCAGCAATTTCTACTCCTCTCTCTGGAGGGATAAATAAAGATTAGCAAGCTTGAGAACTCCAAAGCTACAGCAGGAGGATGAGCCACCAGCTAAGCAGGGGCAGAAGGAGTGGACACACCCGACGGCGTCCGGAGAGGCGGCGGAAACCACCGAGGGACACTGGGCCGGCGAAAATCCACCCTCCCACCGCCACCCACAGGGACGCAGGACCGCTGGCCAGGTGCCTGGGAACCTTGACCTCCTGCCGCCCCCAGAGACCCTGCAGAGACGCCCCCACCCGCGTGAAGCCAGGAGCACGACGCCCCCTGCGGCCGGACCTGCCAGAGCAGAGACCGCCCAGCCTCCTGAGGCCGGAGAGCCATCCCGGAGATGACTGCCCTTGAGGACCTCGAAGACACAGCAAGGACGGAGTCAGGCACAGGGGCGCAGTGGGGGCGAGGCCGGCGAGTGAAACCCTAGAAAGAAGCGTGTCTCTCGGTGACAGGCCCACCTCCCAGGCTGGGGACTGCGGGCGGCAGGGGCTGCCGACGGGGCTACTCCCATGAGCCCTCAGGGAATCCGGACTTTCCCTCCCTCGCCGCCAGCCTCAGTTTCCACATCCGGGGAGCGGGCCACCGGCCCCGCCTGTCGTGTTCTGGCACAGTGCCTACTCTTACGTGTCCTCCTCCTTCCGGATCGCCCGTCCTTCGGAGCGCGTGGTGGTGGGCTCAGTGCCCCCCCCACCCCACCGTGGGGAGCAGGGCCAGGGGGGCGGCCGCAGCCCCCACCTCTTCCTCCAGGGCTGGGAGCCAGTCCGGGCTCATCGTGGGCCTTCTCCCCCGTCACGAACACCCCCCCTCGGTTTGGGATCTGTTTCAGAGATCGGATCAGACCATCTGAATAGTCTAGAAACATCGGCTCATTTGACAGAGTTCCGACCTTGACGTTCTGTCTTTATAACACGCTTATAACGTGTTCTAACATGTTTCTCCGACCTCACTTGGAAGGAGTCGCCTCCCGGGATGTGAGGGACGGACCCCGAGAACTTGGGTCATTTTCCAGGAACGTCTCTACGCGTGCAGCTGGAGGCCTTTCCTCCCAAGGGCGAGAAGGACCCCGAACTTGGAGGACGCCCTGTCCTGTGCTCGGTGCTGTATCAGAGCGTCTCACAGTGGATGGCAGACGGGACGCGGAGACCCTTTACTGTCCCGCAGCCCGGAGCGCCCGGAGGCGTAGCACTGAGCAGCCTGTGTGTCTAGAGAGTGTGTGGTTTTTTAAGACTATTTGAGAGAGAGAGTCCCAAGCAGGCTCCATGCTGTCAGCACAGAGCCCAACACAGCCTTGACCCCGTGAACCTCAAGATCATGACCTGAGCTGAAACCAGGAGTCAGACACTCAACCAACTGAGCCCCCCAGGGGCCTGCCCCACAGGAAACAGAGTGTCTGTCACCTTGGGGCCCCGGTGAGCAGCGGGCACCGCAGAGCTCTCCTCCTGATCATGGCCACACCCGCTGGGGAGACTGTGGGGAATCAGCTGGAGCCCAGGCAGTCAGGCTGCCTTCCACCGGGCAGAACCCCGCTCGCTCCTGAAGTCGGGGCTCCCTGGCACTCACCAGGAAGTCCTGGACCCTACGTGCCCCTGCAGCACTTGGCTGTGCCTCCTGGCGGCCTTTGCCGCCAGCCTGGCTTCTGGTAGGGGAGCTGAGCAGTAAACGCCATCCCCACCTCGGCCCCGCCCCTCAGCCGAGGGCTCCCCGCTCACCTGTCCCTGTCCCTCCTCAGATCACGCAGGAGGCCGGCGAGTTCATGATCACCTTCCCCTACGGCTACCACGCCGGCTTCAATCACGGGTTCAACTGCGCGGAGTCCACCAACTTCGCCACCCTGCGGTGGATTGACTACGGCAAGGTGGCCAGTCAGGTGAGTGCCCGCAGGCCCCGTGACAGGGTCCACGTGGGGGTGGGACCCTCTCAGCCCTTGGACCAGGGCCGGGGCAGCCTCTTTTTATACTCGGTGGTGTTTCTGGAACAATCAGGGAGGAGGCATGGGGCAGGCAGGTGGATGTGGGGCAGCCTGGAGCCTGCGGCCGAGGGCTCTCCCTCCCGGCAGACTCTACTGTCGGGACCCGCGGGCTTCCTGGTGGCCTGGGCTGTTTGCGGAGGCCACGGAAGGCCAGGAAGACATCTCGGGTTCTCCTCCCGGGAACTCCCTGCTCGCTCTGAGAGCTCCGACCAGTCACTGACGGACAGACGTGACATCCGGACTGGGTTCTCATCCCCAAAGGCCCTTGGCTTCACACGTGCCCATCTGCGTGGTTTCAGTCGACAGCTCGAAGCTGGCAGATTGCTGGGAGCGGCTGGGCACAGGGTGGGCCCGTGGCTGCCTCCCTCCCCCCGCACCCCCTCGGCTCCCTCTGGGGGCCCCGAGATGGGAAGTACTCAGGGTGTGTGAGCCCCAGACTCACACTCCCCTCGTGGGGAGACAGAGCCTGGCAGGGCAGCCAGGCAGGAGGGGCTGTCGGTGTGCGCACGGCTGCTTGACCCAAGG
Organism: Helogale parvula; assembly: GCA_004023845.1. NCBI lineage: Eukaryota > Metazoa > Chordata > Mammalia > Carnivora > Herpestidae > Helogale > Helogale parvula. The sequence goes on from PJEM01017404.1 coordinate 9,547, forward strand.
CCCCTCCTCCCAGGACTGCCACTGAGGCCCGGGGGCTGCTGTGCAAGAGATGCCCACCCCTCCCGTCAGGCTGGGCTCGGTCCCTCAGCCTCTGTCCCCTGCAGATGGGCCCGGTCACTCATGGCAGCTCCCTAGCGCTGGGGCGCCCAGCACAGGAGGGCCCCCTCTAGCGAGGCCAGCGCGGCGTGAAAATGGGGTGCGTCCGGCCAGCTCCCAAGTTGGAGCCTGGGGGTTCCCCCCGGGAATCGCTTGGCGAGTTCCGAGTCTGGGCCAAGGACCAGGGCAGACGGTGCCTTTCTCACCAGATCCGGAAGCGGTGACCCGGGGGTGACGAGTGCGTGGCCGTGAGCTGTGAGTGTCAGACATGCGCTGTCCAAGGCCCTTCGCGACAAAGGACATGAACTAGGGCACAGACACTTGACTCGTGCTGGTTACGTATCCAGTGTTTCCAGATGGATGGGGTTAAACAGGGTATTAACGGGAATGTAGCCAGTTTCCTTTTACCGTTTGGACGTGGAGGCCAGACGAACGGAGATCGTACAGTTCTGTTTCTGGTGGGCAGCCTGGGTCTAGACGGGTTGGCTCACCTTTATTCTTCCAACTACCCGCTTCTCTAGCTCCGCTGTTTGAGTGCAGGTTAGAACAGGACGTGGGCTTTGTAGGAAGGAGCCTGGAAAGGCAGCCTGGGGGTTTAAGTGTCGGGATTTTTACCAGTGGGGGAGGGGGTCTTGGGCAGAGACGCTGGTCTTTGCTCAGAGAGGAGACCTATGAGCATCGTCGGGGGCTTTTTCTCCTGGTGTAAAGGAAGGATCTAACGTCCCCCGTGGGCGCAGGGCACTGTGGACAGGAGCGGAAGCCCAGAGAGTTCTCGGGGCCCGTGTGCTGAGCCCCGGCCTCGGTGTGAGCTGCGATTGAGTCGTAAGGTCTGGGCCAGGTGGCAGGCTTGTCCCGGCGGCGCCTCGGAGCCCGGGCCGCGGTGGGGCCGGCAGGGGCTGCCCAGATAGTGAAAGCAATTTCGGGTTCAGCCACGCATTCACAAGCCCCTGACATTTGGGGAGTGCTGCTGTAGCCGGCCCCGCGCTTACGGCGCCAGGCGGCCTAGCGTGAAATTACTGAGCCAGCGGCGCGCGGTGCCCGCGCAGGCTGGGGGGCGGGCGGGCGGCCAGCCCTGAGCCGGACTCCCTCGCGGGGTCACCCCAGCCGCCCGGCCCCGTGCCAGGAAGGTGAGGGGCTCTGCCGGGAGGCGTCAGGCCGTGAGGTCCTGGACGTCTGCTCCCAGCCATCCGCCCGGGGAGCAGGGCAGCTGCTTCAGCCTCTTGCAAGCTTTGCAGCCCCGTCAGGAGTCTGGTCCAGGCAGGAGAGGCGGCCGGCCGTGCAGGCGACCACTGCCGCGTGGCCAGGGTGGGACCCGAGGGGTCTCAGGGACCTGCTCGTCCTTGGCGGCACTCGAGGGAACGGGGAGCGGGGGTGGGGCCGACCTGAGGACACTCTATGCCAGGGCTTCCCCCTGCTTGCGTCCTCACCCCTCCCCCACCCCATCTCTGCCTGGGCTCCTTCCTTCGACCCCTTCCTCAGGCCCCCGGGAGGAGTGTTCCCATCTTCCAGATTCTAGAGGCTTCTCGCTCGGTTCTCGAGTCCTTCCGCCTCTCTCCTGCTGTCTCCTGCTCTTGCGCGTGGCTGGGCTCTGAATTTCAGGTATCATTGTGCTTTCTCCTTTTAGAACAGGGGTCAGCAAAGCAGGGCCCACGGGGCAAACTTGGCGGGCCGTTTCTGTGTGGTCTGCCACCTGAGGACAGTTTTCACATTTTTAAAGAGCCTCGCAAAAAAAAAAATCACAAGACGCGTATGCAACACACCACTTTGATGAGACTCAGATCCCGTTTATAAATAAAGTTTTATTGGCACGCAGCCATGCTCATTCACCGACTTGCGGTCTCTGCTGGAGACAGGGCGATGGCGGATTTGGGGGCTTGCGACAGAGACCTCCCGGCCTGCGGGCCATTGCAGGGGAGTGCGCTGCCCCGGCTCTCAGGATCCCTGGTGTGGGTCTGCTCTTGTCTTCCCCGCAGCGCGGGCTCCAGCTGATGGGGCTGACCCGTGGCCTTGCAGCCAAGGCCTGCTCTCTGGCCAGTGAGGTCGGCCATACTCACCCAGCATCCCCGTCGCCCTCACTCAGAAGCTCGAGCTGCCCGGTGGCTCTCCTCAGTGGTCTTCCTTCCTGGGCCACCCCGCTGGCACTGACCTTCACCGCCCACCATGGGCAGGAGGAGGTCCCCAGGGACTGCCTGGACCGTCCCAGGCCCGCACTGTGGGGGGCAGGCGGGAAGACGCTGCCTGTTTCTCTGTCCCTGGGTCCTGTCACCGTGCATGGATCACACAGCCCGTCCCCGAGGCGCAGCAGATGTGACCCCTCGCTCCCCTGGTGTTTGGTCTTGTGGGCGCAGGACTGGGAGATGCCCCCCCCGCCCCCGCCCTGCCAGCCACAGTCACGGGTGGGGGGGTTCTGTGTAATTAAGGAGAAGGTAGCTGGGGGGCCGGGGTGAGCGGTGACCACTGAGTCCCTGTGGGTCAGGGCTGGGACTCTCGGAGGAGGAGGCCGTGACTGCAGGGACAGGGTCAGGGACTTGCTGCCCGTCCACCCCCCAGCAAGAGGGAGAGATGGGCCCGGCACTTCGGGTGAAAAGGGTGTCGGCTCCATGCGGTGGAATTCGGGTCCCTTAAGAGCGTACATTCTCGACATGTTGTTGTTTTTACAACTTCTTTGTGAGAACAGGTGTAGCCTTTCAGGGGAGGGAGGCATGGTCTTGTTTTTGGTAGGTGCTTCCTTGTACAGGGCCTGCAGCCCCCGGGGGGAAGGCTCGGCCTGTCGTCCGTGTTCCTGGCGGTTCTGTCCGTTTGTTTGCTAGAATGGGAGCAACAGGCCAGAACCGGGTCACTTGAGCCCCAGGGTCCTTTCTCCCCGCCAGGCCCGAAACAAGGGGAGCATCGAATGTCACAGGCAGACGGCGTCCCGAGCACTGCCGTGCTGTGGAGGGTCCCTGAGTGGGCTGCGCCTGCAGGGAGCGGGCGAGGGGTGGGGCAGTGGGCCGGGCCCGGGAGCACCTCCCCCCCTCGCGGGTCACACGCGCTGCTGCTGCTGCTGCTTTTGTTTGGAGCCCTGCCTTTCCTCAGCTGGACCCCTCCTGTGGGGTAGTGCTGCCTCCCCCTTCCTCTGTCTCTCTCCTTCTCCGTCTTTCTCTCTGGCTTTACCGATGGCACCGTGACTCTGAACCTCGTGACCTTGCGAGGACCAGAGAAGTGAAGTGACTTCACCAAGGTCACGGCAGCAGGAGGGCTGGACCCTCGCCCTTCCTGTCTCCCTCCCCTGACTTGGGGGCATGCGCCTGGTGAGGATTCTGGAGGACCCCTCCCTCCCCGCCCTCAGGTGTCTCTGCAGGCTGGTGGCCTCCTCCTGGCTGGCCTCCAGGACTCAGCTGAAGCAGCCAAGTCCCCCTCCTGAGGCCTGTGCTCCATTTCTAGGAACAGAAGTCCCTGGGCGCGCGCTCAGACCGGCAGGCTTTGTAGTGGGATTACTGTCGGGGGAGATCAGAGGGATGCGGCAGCCTCACTCGGAGAAGATAAATGTGCCCGCACCACCACTCCGGGGTCTGAACTCAAATTAGCCCTACACAGCTGCACGCCACGTTGGATTAGCTCCGCGAACAGCCCCAGCTGCTCCCAGGGTGGGCGGCACGGGGAGGAGCCCGGCATGGGGCTGTCCCCCTGTTGAGGTTGTGCTGTCGCAGACCGCCCCACGAGGCAGGTGCAGAGGCTGACTTTGGATGAGACAACGAGAGATTTAAAACCCAGTTCGCACAGCCAGGAGCCTGGGCACTGACCTGGGTTTCCAGCGGCTGTCTGCCTCCCCCGCCACCCACCGAGGCATCTACGGGGGGGGGAGGGGGCTTCTGTGGCGTGTGGAGGAGGGGAGAGGCCCCCGGACACACGGCCTACGGGGTGAGGGGCCCCTTCTGAAGCCCCTGCCTAGGCCTTGTGGGTCATTACCGTAAACCGGGCACTGCCTTGTTTAGGTTGGGGGACCTCCATTTGGGTGAGGATGCCACCTGCCCCAGCAGTTAACCAGGAGCCCTGGTGGCGGTGGCAGGAGGCAGGGGTGCGGGGTGGGGGTGGAGGCGTGGGGAAGAGGGCCGCAGTGGGCAGCCCTGGGCTGGAGGCGGGCCAGGCACTGGCCCTTCTGCGCCTCGGCGACCCTGTGGTCTGTGGCGCGGGCCAGGCAGGTGCGCGGGGCTCAGGGCAAACTGCTGCTCCTTCCCAGGGCTTCCTGTCCCCCTCCCCTCTGCCCCCGTCAGAAGTTCTGGGGGCTACGGTCGCACAGTCGCTCGGGATGGCCCCCAGACCTCTCGGTCTTGTTTTAGATTCAGCTGCACGTGGCATCCTCCCCTGTGGCCTTTGTCAGTGTGGTGGCCGTGCGCTCAGCACCGAGTGCCCAGTTTGTCAGTCTTACGGTGCTGGAGTGGGAGCTGGAGGGAGGGAGCCCAGGCTGCAGACAGACAGGAGGACTGTCCGGCCGTCCCGGCGTGCGAGGTCACACAGGTGGGCCCCGGAGAGGACAGACAGTCGGGTGAGGTTTCCTTCATAGAGAAGGGGCGGGGTGTGCTGGGTCCAAGGTCAGCACTGCCAGCCGGGCTGGCCTTGGGGTCCGCGGGAAGCAGTCCGTGGCGGAGGACCGAGGGGAGCCCTCGGAGCCGTGCACCTAATTGTTTTGTTTACGAAGCGCTTCCGAGAACTTCCAGCGGATTTCCTAATGAACTGGTTTGTTATGTCTCTCGCTGCAGCGCGGGTAATTACATCAGAGCCGGGGGGCCGCGGCGTCTGTGAGCCGTCACGAGCAGATGTGGGCTCGGAGGCTGCCTCTCTGCCCCCGTTGGGGGCGTTTAACGCTCTGTGGGCCCGAGTGCTGGGGGAGGAGCGTGCTTGTCGCTTGCCTGGCCAGGCGGAGGGCGGCTCTGCGGGGACGGGGCGCCGTCGGCCTGAAGACGGGCCCTCGCTGGCCCGGCCTCACCGTGGGGGCGGCTGCTTCTGCAGATGCCCGTCCTCAAGCGCGCCAGGGACCAGGTGGGCCCCCGATTGCCTGTAGCCGGTGGCCACCGACCCGCCCGCCAGGCCTGGTGCAGCCCTGCACGGTCCCCCAGTTCCTGACGGCGCGGGAAAGCCGGGGGAGGGGGGACCGGCGCACGTGCAGTTTGGGTTGATGATTTCGTTGGACCATGTTTACTAATTTCCTCTCTAGGCTGGCACTGCATCTTCTCCATCCCGTTTTGCTCTTTTACAAGAGCAGACTCTAAATGTCTGTTCCATTTTTTAGAAGGAGGTGGCCTCTGATCAAAGCTTGGTGTTGTTGAAATGGGGGCGCGAGGCGGCAGATGGGTCCGCGGGCGTCCAGCACGGGCCCCCGCCCACCGCCGGAGCCCCTGGCAAGGGGCGCCTCGCGCTCTGATTGCCTCGGTCCTGCCTGAAACATCCACCTTTGCTGTGACCAGTCATCAGGCTCCGGTGTCCCTGCGCCACATGGGGCCGGGCACAGACCGGAGCAGGAGCGGCCGGTCAGGAGCGCTGGGAGCGAACGGGCCTGGGCAGCTGGGGTCGTGACACAGGCCTCCCCGGAGGCCACCGGCCCTGTTGGCCTGGGGCGGGACCCTGGGGTCCCAGTGGAGTGTGTGCCCGCCCCAGGCTCTCCCCGCCCGACTTCCGGCGGCACGGAGCTGTCTTCCCCGCAGCGGGGAGGTGCTTCGGACCCTGGCCGCACAGCCGGTCCCCATTTCCCCGCCTCTGCCAAGGGACATTGCCGTACCAGGGTGGTGGTGACTTTGGCCTGAGTGCCGTCAGGGGCGCCCACCCCCCGGGTGAGCCTCTTTACTTCCGTGATCTCCCTGCTGCCTGGGAGGGGGGAGCTGGGAACCGGCCGAAGTATTCTGTGGGGGGAGGGCTGAGCGGATGGTTGGTTTAAATCGGAATCCGCACGTTAAAGAACTCGGACTTGCACACACGTGGGGGCGAGCGAGCCGGAGGAGTAGGACCACGTGCGTTCTCCAGAAACACCGCTTCAGATGTGGGGGTTCTTTTTTTTTAAGGGCTAATTCTGTTTGTTTTTCTTTTAGTGTTTACTTATTTTTGAGAGAGAGAGAGACAGACAGAGCACAAGCAGGGAAGGGGCAGAGAGAGAGGGAGACACAGAATCCAAAGCAGCTCCAGGCTCCGAGCTGTCAGCACAGGGCCTGACGCGGGGCTCGAACCCACAAACCCTGAGATGGTGACCTGAGCCGAAGTCGGACGCTTAACCGACTGAGCCACCAGGCGCCCCTGGTGTGTCATCGCATTTAACACTCCTGTATCGTGAGGCAGCTCTCCTGCCCCAGAGGGTTTGTCACAGTGACATTGTGTCCCCTCTGTCCCCTCCCGTCTCTAGCCCAGACGAGGCCCCAGCCTCGCCAGGAGGACACGGGGTTCCCTCCTGGGCCCGGGGGCTGATGCTGTCCGCACAGCCAGCGAGAGTGCTGGCCCGGGAGACCGATCCGCTGAGACAGACTCTGCGCCTCCCTGCCCCCCCAGCTGGAAGTGTCCTCGCGGTAATTAAGGGGCTTTTCATATTCCTATGAAAAGGTTGAATTTATTTTGCTTGGAGTCAGGGCTGTGGAGCTCAGTTATCATCAGGGTCTCCTGTGGTGCTTCGGGCAGTCCCTGCTGCCATGGGCCCTCTGAGCCTGTCCCCTGTCCCCCACGGCCCACACAGCCAGAGCCTAGGGCTGCTGGGCCCCGAGGGCCACCCGCTCTGAGCTGGATGATGTGCCAGCTTCCATTTTTCATGCTCCGGAGAGAGCCTGGTTGGCTCTGCCCGCAGCCCCTGGTCTGATAATCAGACAGGCCACCACCCCATCCCACCCCCGTCCCGCTCTCTCATTTTCCTCGGGCTCCACAGCACATCCTGGGAGACTGGCGCGTGAGCGTTGGGCCGTTTGACATGTCAGCCTTCCAACCTGGGGTGACAGCCTCTCTGCTCCCAGGTCGGAGCTCACATTAGGCCCAGGGCCCCCAAACCCCACGGGCGTAACTCTGTTGTTTGTCATCTGGAAGTGACAAGAGCGCTTTGCCTTGAGT
>PJEM01017405.1:0-22124 GCA_004023845.1 Helogale parvula
GGGAGACGTTCAGGTTGATTCAGATGATATTATAGGCTCATTTTGCTAAAGGATGACGTGGAAAAATTATTTAGGGTCTTCTCTTGAGGTCCTGTGAAATAGCTGGTGTTTATGGAATCCTACAAGTGCCGTGACCATATCACATGTCTTAAACCATCTAACTAGACATGGCGGTGAATCTGGACCCTCACTGCCACCAGCTGACCTCCCTGGTCTCCACCACGCACACCCTTCCCTGTCTGCAATCCATATACCGCATTCCAGTGAGAATTTCATTTTCCTTTTAATCAGCTTGTTAGAGGAATAACAGGCAAATAGTGAATGCTTACTTCAAGGGTGACTTACCAATGATGAGAACTCAATTTAATGAACTTTGACAAATGTGTTTACAGACCTGTTACCCACAACCATGACAGGGGTAATGCTTCCATTGCCTGGAATGTTCTGGATTCAGCCTTGCTGTCAACCCCCTTTCTCGGCTCCCAGCCGTGACAAACACGGGTCTGAGTCCTCTCCCTATAATTTTGCCTTTTCCAGAGTAACCTGTAGCTAAGGTCATACTCGTGGAGTCTGCAGGGTCTGGTGTTGCTTTAACACAGCGTAGTACTGAGACTCATCAACGCCACTGAACGAATCACCCGGTTTTCATGCTGAGTCTGCATCGAGTGTGTGGATGTGCCTCATTTGTTTATCTGTTGAAAAATTGGTGGACACAGATTTTTTCCTCCAAATTTTGGTCGTCGTGCCTGAAGCAGTTGTCCATATACGTACACAGGTGTGTGGTTTGTTTTTTTAAAGCGTATTTATTTTGAGAGAGAGAGAGACAGATCGTGCATGCACACAGGCTGGGGAGGGACAGTGGGAGAGGGAAAGAGAGAGAATCCCAAACAGGCTCTGTGCCGTCAGCCCAGAGCCCCAGGCTCAAACTCAAGAAATGTGAGAACATGACCTGAGCTGAAGCCAAGAGTTGGACATTCAGCTGACGGAGCCACCCACACGCCCCCAGATGTATGCTTTTAGGTCTTCATCTTTCTTGAGGAAATGCATCTATTGAAATTGCTGGTACTTATAAATTAATGTTAGATTGTGGAGGAAACTACCCACTATTTTCAAAGTGGGCTGTACCATTTTGTATTTACAGCAATGATGTAAGAGTACCACATCCCACCGCATACTTTTATTGCCAGTTATCAGTTGTTTGTTTTGGTGACATCAGTGTGGCTTTAATTTCCAGTTCATTAATTACTAATAAGATGAAACATCTTTCCATGCGCTTATTGAACGTCTATATATCCCTGATAAAGTGTTCAAGTGTTCTGCCTGTTATATATTGGATTCTCTTTTTATTATGGAGTTTGAAAAAATGTTATATGTTTTTGTTACTAGTCCCTTATCAGATGTGTTTTTCAAATATTTCCTCCTAATCTGTGTTTTATCTTTTCATTTATTCAATAACACTGTCTTTCAAAAAGCAAAGTGTCTATCCATTTTATCATGGTTTGATGTATGAGTTACAGATCATAGTTTATTTTTGTACAAACGGATGTCCGGTTGTTTCAGAACCGTTTGTTTGAAAGATTACCCTTCTTATTAAACTGCTTTTGCTCATTGTCAAAAATCAGTGAGTGTTATTTCTATTTTGTTCCATTGATTCACATATCAATAATCATGCCAATATATACCATCTTGATTATTCTACCTCTACAGAAAATGCTGAAATCAGGCAGTGCTTTTGTTTAAAATATTTTGGCTATTCTTGGTCATTTGTTTTCCATGTAAATTTTGGGGAAAGCTTATAAATTTCAACAAAAACAGACTGTGGCAAATTTGGTTGTGTTGAATCTATAAATCAGTTTTCGGACAATTAATGACTTTACATGATTGACTATTATATCCATAAACAAGGTATATATATCTTTAAGAAATTCAGTTAGATTTTAAAAATTTATCTCAGCACCCTTTTGTGGTTTCAGTAGAGAAATCTTATGCATGTGTTTATATTGCTATAAAAAGCTACCCACATACAGCTTTATTCCTAATTATTCCATAATTCTGATGCTATTGTTAACACTTATATTAATTTCAATTTCAGCTTTTTATTGGTAATATAGAAATGATTGGTTTTTGTATTTTGAGCTTTTTTCTTGAGAATTTTCTAAACTTACATAGACTGGTGGTAGTTCTTGCAGAATCTTTTTGATTTCTTTGTAAATAATTTTATTTTCCGTACAAGACACTTTTAAGTTGCCTGTCTAATTTCTATGCTTGAAGAAAATAAAAATCTTTTTTTTAATGTTTATTTATTTAGAGAAAGTGAGAAAGCAGGGAGGGGCAGACAGGGAGAGAGAGAGAGAGAGAATTCATCCTCTGCTTAGAGCCCCATGTGGGGCTCTATCTCAAACAGTGAGATCATGACCTGAGTCAAAATCAAGAGTCAGATGCTTAACCGACTGAGCCCCCCAGGCACCCTAAAAAAATCTTTATCTTGCCTCCTTTGCTCAGTGTTGAACCTGAGAGAGGAGGGCAGCTCTTCTTGCAAAGTTTCTAATCTTTGGGGGAAAGTCCTTCACAGTTAACTATGTTTCATGTAGACTAAGGAAGCTTTATCATCAGAGAGAGGAAGTCGCCTTCTCTTCGTACTTTGCTGAGAGTTTTTATCAGGAAAACTGTTTTTGGTCCAAATCATATAATATAGTCAAGTAAGTTTTCTTCATAATCTCTTGATATACAGAATTGCAGTGATCGATGTTCAAATGTTGATACAGCCTTACATTTCTGGAAAGAATTTCAGTGGGTCATCGTGCATTTCTCTCATGCTGCTGGCTTGGTTTTTTCAAAACGTGTTAATGGTTGGAATGGCTATGTTCGTGGGGAGTATTTTCCGGATGGTTTGTGTGTGTGTGATGCTTTTGTACACTTTTGCTTCCAGAATAGCTCTAGTCTTCGAATTAAGTGGGTATCTGTCCTCTCCTGTTTTATTTTCTAAAAGACTTTATGTTGAATGATGACTATTATATTTTCCATAAGTCCTTTAGGAGATTAGATCAAGGAAGACATGTGGGACGGGATTTCCTTTCTTTAGTGGATCCATGGTGATTCTGGTCGTCCATCGCTTAGTGGGTGACCTTCCAACAGTTTCTATTCAACCTATTCAATATATTGCCTTACAGCCATTTTAATGTTTTTAAAAATAATTTTAATGTGGGCGCCTGGGCGGCTCAGTGGGTTAAGCAACCTACTCTTAACTTCGGCTCAGGTCTTGACCTCACACTCTGTGGAATCGAGCCCCAAGTCAGTCTCTGCACTGACAGCACTGAACCCGCTTGGGATTCTCTCTTTCCCTCTCTCTCTACCGCTCCCCTGCTCACGTGCACTCTCGTTCTCTCTCTGAATAAATAAGTAAATAAACTTAAAAATATAAAATAATATAATTTTAATACCACTAAGGTCTATGGTGATCTCACTCTTTAACTCCTAGTACTGGAGATTTGTATCTTTCTTTTGTTCCTGATCACTCTTGCTAGTTTTAGTGGTTTTATCAACTTTACAAAGTTTTTGCTTCACTGATTTTCTCTACTTTTTGGTTTTCTATTTCATTGACTTTTGCTCTAATCTTTATAACTTCCTTTTTCCATTTAAGGGGTGCCTGGGTGGCGCAGTCAGTTAAGTGTCAGTCTTTGGCTCAGGTCATCATCTCATTGTTTGAGCCCTGAGTCAGTCTCTGTTGATAGATAGCTGAGAGCCTGGAGCCTGTTTTGGGTTCTCTTTCTCTCTCTATCTCTCTCTCTCCTTCCTCACTCATACTCTGTCTCTCTCTCTCTCTCAAAAATAAATAAACATTACAAATTTTTAATAATTAGCTTCTCTTTTTCTATTTTCATAATTTGGCAACTTGTATCTTTGATTTGAGACTTTTTCTCTTTCCTAATATAATGTTAATGCATTAGATTCCCCTCTAGGTACTGCTTTAGCTGAATCTCACCCAATTTGATTTATTCGCTTCATTTTTATTCAATTAAAATATATTATAACCTCCCTAAGAATTCTCCTATGACCGTTGGATTATGTAAAAGAGTGTTGTTTGATTTTCAAATGTTTGGATAAAGTCCTTTGCCTTCCTGACATTTTTTGTTTAATTCTGTTGTGTTCACAGTATGATTTCAGTGCCTTCACTTATGTTGCTATTTGCTTCATAGCCAACAAGATCATCTGTCTTGACAACTACTCCGTGTGCACTTCAGAATTATGAGTCTCTCTCTACTTTTGGAGAGGAATGTTCCCTGAATGTCCGTTAGGGGAAGTGAGGATGAGAGTGTCACTCAGGGCTTCTGTGCTGTCACTTCTTGTGTGTCTGAACTCTATCGATCACTGAGGTAATTTTGGATCCGGCTGTTTCACCTTTCAGTTCTAGGAGGTTTGCCTGGGGTCTGCAATTAGTTAGGAATGTCGTCTCTTCCCGATGAATCGACCTCTTTATTACTGTGTGATGTCTCTCTTTTTCTTGGTAATATTCCTCATTACACACACGACTTGAATGTTAACAATTAATTAACAATAACACACTTGTTTATACATATATGTATCAGTCTTTTTAAAAATAATACTTCATAATTTTAATATGGTCTTCAAATATGTAAGGCAAATATGTAAAGGCAAGCATATATTTAGTACAATTCTAAAGGAGTTTCCTGTATGAATATCAACTGACAACTTTGAATAACTTAAGAGCTATATCAAAACACACATCACAATTAAATAGTGTTCTATCTGATTCCTCTGAATAAATCTTGTGTTCCTCACCCACAAGCCAGCTCACGTATCAGCAAATACTTAGTGGAAACATTGTTTGTGCACCATAATTATTTGAGATCTTGGTAACTAAGAGACCGTTTAATAAGTTAAAACTCAGATTTGCAAGGATATACCCCTGAAAGGATTCAGAAAATAAGTCCTATGGTGACAAACAACACTGACTTCTGAAAACGTGTATGGCATTCAGGTAACCTGTCCGGTCGTCACTGAGCCGGTTGGGATCCTAATTAGAAAATGCTGTCACAGAAGCGCTGCCTGCAAACCATGTACAGATGCTTTGGTTTCACTCCTGCGAGGGGCTGGAGATTTCTGCTTTCGTCCCCTCCGAGCACCCGAGTGTTCTCCTTGCCTCCCGGCCTGCTCCCGGGAGGAGTGTGCGAGGCGGCCTCCCCCTGCCGGGAGGTCGGCCTCGGCCCGTGGGGACCGGCCCGCACGCTGGGGTGCAGACTCACCCCCGGACTTGGGAAGACCCTGAGTCCCGCGCTGACACTGTTCCCTACGTGCTCACGCTGAGAGGCCTCGCTCTGTGAGGACAGAAGAAGTGTCCGCCGTGACCCTGTGTCTGAGGCCTGAAGCGTCCGCCACGACCCTGCCCCACGACGTCTGAGCACGGAAGCATCCGCAGTGACCCGGCCGGCGGCGTCTGAGGAAAGACCGTAGGACACAACAAGCCTCCGGTGTCGCTGTGACGGACACCCCAGCACTCGCGGTAAAGGCAGCACAAGCCCAGGGAAGGATCACAGGGCGGCGGGCGGGGGGGTCCTTTCCAGCTGCTCCCGTGGCCCCTTCTGCCTGCCAATCAGGGCCTTACGGAACTTTCCAGAGGTTCGATGATACAGTGGGAGAGTCGCTGAAACGACGTGAACGCCAAGAGAGCGTTTGTCGTAATAGAGGAGCTTGGCCATCGGGACGGGAAGGCCTGAGAGCAGAGGACGCATGTGGGAGACAGAGGCCCCTGAGAAGGGGCAAATGGGACCCCGGCCGGACGCGGGTTTCCCCGAGGTCCTTCCTGCCGAGTCCAGTGCGGTCGTTGTGAGCCTCGCCCTCAGGTACGCAGCCTCCGACGACAGCGCCCCGGAGTTCCAGGTTCGAAGGCCTTTAGGGGTGAGGCCATCTACTGCCGATGGAAAGTCCTTGGCCACATCGCATCTGAGCTGGATTCCTGAGCTCAGGGCAGCCGGGCTCCAACGCTGAGCGGGGTGTCCCTGTGGAGCCACATGGGGTCAGGGCCTGCTCTGAAGTCCACGTTCAGGTGTCTGTCGTCAGAAACAGGTGGGGGGAATGAACCACCTGCCTCTGTGACAGGTTCACCTTCATGGACTTGAAACACAGGCTGCATCTCCACCAACTTCCCATCTCTCCTCCCGCACCTCCCATTCTGTCAGGATTGGTTCCAGAGAGTGTCACCCTTCTGGACACTGTTAAAAGGATCCCACTTCGTCTGCGTCTCTACTGGTGCATGACGTTGAGAACTATTGTCTGAAGAAGTTGCAGGAAGGGAAGGAGGTCCCCCGGAATGCTGCCCTGGTGTCTGCTTCAGGGACACATCACCCTTCATGGCAGACCCTCAATAAGCGGGATCAGATCTCCCGGTGTTTCTAGAATTCCAAGACAAAGTCTTCATCTGCTCCGGAAAGGTTACGCACACAGGGAAGGGAAAATGTCCAGAAATGAGAGTACCATTTGATTTTCATACCCTTGATTTGACTTTTAAGAAAGTAAAGTTTCTTCAATTCCCAAAAGAAGTAGATAAGAAAAATAATTCTTGAAACTTTTTGGTCCAAAATGCTATGAATAGATTATTCCTCTACTGTAGAAAGGATTTTAGAAACCACATATCCGAATACACATCTTCAGCCCCAGACAAGGCATTTCCCCTATTACACATACATATTAATAGAACTTTCATAGAATACTGGATCCTTTGAACTTTATCTTCATTAAATCTGAGAAATGTAAAAATCCAAATTCTTGAATAGGTCATCATTTCAAGAAACATGAATTATGCCAAATATTGGTGTTTTAAATAATATCAGCTGATAAAATCAATGTTCTTTCATTTCTGTGCATCATGTGCCTTCTAGCAGCGGGGCGGTAATTGCGTGGATGAGGAGGGAGCCGGCGACGGGAGGAACCGTAGGCTCCGAGCCGCACACTGTTGCCTGAGGCTTACAGCCGCTGCATAGGATCCTGTGAGACTGGGAAACTGCTGAACTGCTCGAAGACGCCGTTTTCTCCCAACGGACGCAAGCCCGGGACTGCAAGCCAGTGCTGGGAAAGGGAAGGTCCCCAGGAAGCCCCCGTATGCACGGTGCACACGCTGGGCTACGTCTCATCCTGAGCCTCCGTCGGGGTGGCCGCCACCAAGGAGGTGAAGAACCAGTGGGAGGCTCAAGGGAGGGTTTTGCAAGCCCTGTCTACCCGGTTTCCCACGCACCAGGCTGGGTGTCCACTGAATGCCTCACCCCCTCTAGCCCGACTCTGTCTGCTCCAGGCCAGTGTAGACACAGTGGCAGGTGCAGTGCTCCCCAGTACAGGAAACAACAGCTTTCCATCCCCTCCCAGGCCTGCCCAGGTGGGGCCCTCGTGTGCAGGTCCCCAGCCACTAGCGAGGGCGTCCTGGTCCGGGTGGCAGGATGGTGGACACGGTGTGACAGGTGCCCAGCACCGGAAGGAGGAGCAGCAGAGGACGACCTGCCGGGACTCCTCGTTTTGCACGCGAGGCGATGGCAGGGGACTGGCAGAAACACAGAAACTATCTTCCACGACTGTGATCCTTGAAAGTGGAAAGCTGGGTCTTAATGCCACCTTATTTCTGCGGCATCATCCTGCCCGACTTTGAGGACCACACGCTAGAAACAGAGCGGAGGAGACATAACCTTGTTTACGTCTCCTGTGGTTTCTCAGGATTAGAAAACGAACACGCTGAGGTGCCCGGTGGATCTGTCCATCCTCACCGTGGAATCTCGGTGCTCGGCACTCGGTGTGCACAAAACAGGGCTGTGGAGGGAGCCAGAGCCAGTTAGGGGGAAGGAGGCCCCAGCACGCATGCACACAAAATAGCAGATTGTGCTCCAGCCCCCGCGAACCATCTCTGAAAGACTTTGCTGGGAGCAAGAGCATGGGGAGACTTTTGCAAACTGATTAATTGAATATTTAACAGCCTGTTTTCATGTATACTTTACTCAATTTATATGAGCAATTACTGAATGTGTGTGTGCAAATGGATGCAGCTGCGAAGCCTAAGGTAGTTGTTTTTTCCATTAGATCTACCAAATTTGAATCAGGAAATAGGTGTAAAAGTCATGTTCCGCATAGCTCTTCCTGCTAATGATAAACACGACCCAGCCTCCTATATCTGACTAAGGTTATTGGGAAGGTCACTTACACCAAATAAACTAATAGGATTTGAAATGCATGAAATCCTGTTTCACAGTTTAAAAGCAAGAAGAGAACGAATCTTAATCACTTCCCACCTTGATCAATTCCTGACGCCTCAACTGTTTTAAATTAGTTGTGTAGAAACAGGCCACAGGAGTTTGGAGAGCAGTGCATTGGGACATAGTCACAGCAACGATGCTAAAACACATGTAAGTTACTATACAAAGTGGATGCCATTTTCTTTTCCATACAGTTTTTTTTTTTTTTAATCGCATGCTGGAATTTAAAAGTTTGAGAAGACAGGGACACCGGGGTGGCTCAGTCGGTTAAGCTTCCAGCTTCAGCTCAGGTCATAATCTCACAGTTTGTGGATTGGAGGCTGCACTGGGCTCTGTGCTGACAGTGTGGATCCTGCTTGGGATTCTGGGTCTCCCTCTCTCTGCCCCTCCCCTTCTTGTACTCTCTCTTTCTCTCTCAAAAATAAATAAACATTAAAAACATTTAAGTTGGATAAGACATTTTAATGCTGTGATAGATAACTCCATCCAAATTTGACTTAGATTTCAACTGAGAAATTTCGGCTGTATCTCCATTTTGTCTGAGTCCAACCCTGGTACCTACATGTAGAACCATATAAAACAGACTTCATATATAAATAAGAAAAAGATGTTATCTTCTAAGTACTGATTACCTTCAAACGAAGAGAATTTTGTGGCACATCCAAAATCTTGGCCAGATATTGAATATATTTGGTAAATTTATGTTCTTGGGAGTTTTTTTCATGTTTTAAATAGTAAACTAATTCAAGAAGGGTCGATCTGATCATTTTTTAAATCATTTGAATGCAGACAGAAGTGATGATGTGGGGGTTCATTTGAGGGCTTTCAAATCAAGCAGAAGTGCCTACATTCACATATTTTAAATCGTTAGCAAGTGAATGGCACCATCCTGGTTATAAATCTAAGTCTTCCCATCCCAGATATTTCCAACCATTTCATCTTCATTAGCACACCTCCGAAAGGGTCGAGGTGACATGCTCCTGACACTTAAAACAAATCCCGTAAATTTCAACTGGTTTGAAGCGTTGCCACAGAACCCAAACTACCCCGGTGAGAATTCGTAAGGGCGATTCGTGCCTGCAACCCAACACGAGGTTTCCATTTTATTGTTTCTCTTGATTTATAAATCACCTTGGAAACTTTTGACCACGGAGTCCTATTATCTTGCCGTTAGGACTTCATGAGCTCCAAGTTTCCCTCTGACTGAAGTATTTTATAGTTGGTAGAATTCAGTGACAACCCACGGACACAGATTGCTTGGACATCTCCAGACAGAGCCCGAATGCACGCTGTAATAGGAGTCAGGCCAAACGGGTTTCGTGTGGAATCACAGACTCGTGCACTGCGTGCGCGCGCGCGCGCGTGTGTGTGTGTGTGTGTGTGCGCGTGTGTGTTAGTACATCAGTGACATCGCTCAGCCTTCCCCCATCACCGTGTTTCGTTTCGTGGTGATGGCGGACGGTTTCTGAGCACTCACAGACGTGCCCCGCACTGCAGAGACTGCTTTATGTGTGTGTTGTTCGTAGAATCTGCAACACAGCTCTACACTATGAGGTTATTATTATCCCCATCAGCGGATGAGACAATGTCAAGGCCCAGGGAAAGGAACTAACCTGCTCAGAGCCCGCAGCGAATAAATGGCCGATTGACAATCCCTTGGGGGCAAAGTTCAAAGGATCAGGGGATTGCATTCATTCAGAATGTCGGGGTGTTGAATCCAAATATCATCATTAATTAGGCTTCCGGACTTGACTTCTGGTGCTTATAGTTGCGCATGTATTAATGTGAAAGTTGGGGGGCGCCCGGGTGGCTCAGTCAGTTAAGTGTTAGGCTTCAGCTCAGGTCATGATCTCACGGTTCTTGGATTCAGGCCCCACACTGGGCTCTGTGCTGAGATCTAGCTCAGAGCCTGGAGCCTGTTTCAGATTCTGTATCTCCCTCTCTCTCTGACCCTCCCCTGCTCACACCCTCTCTCTCTGTCTCTCAAAAATAAATAAAAACAATAAAATAAGATAAATAAATTCCACATATGACTGAAATCACGTGGTATTTTTCTTTTTCCTAACTAACTTATTTCACTTAGCATAATACATTCTAGTTCCATCCACATTGTTGCGAATGACAAGATTTCATTCATTTTGATTGCCAAGTAATAATTGTATATATCTGCACCGCATCTTCTTTATCCATTCATCCGTTGATGGATATTTGGATTCTCTCCATCGTTTAGCTATTGTAGGTAATGCTTCTCTAAACATTGGGGTGCAAGGGCCCCTTCAGATTGTATTTCTGTACCCTTTGGGTAGATATCTACTAGGGCAATTGCTCGATCATAGGGTAGTTTTGTTTTTAGTTACTTGAGGAAACTCCATACTGTCTTCCGCAGCGGTTGCACGAGTTTGCCTCCTCACCAACGTCTGCTTTTTCCTGAGTTAATTTTAGCCATTCTGACAGGTGCGAGGTGGTGTCTCATCATGGTTTTGATTTGCATTTCCCTGATGATGCATATGTTTTAAAGTCTTTGGCTTGTGCTCACTACACTTGTGGTGTAGAAGGAAGGTTGCATCACTAGTCCCTGGGGAGTCAATGAGCAGCCCAGGACCTTCCAGGGCGCCTTCCAAGGCAGTTCCTGGGAGCTACAGGTCAAAGTGGGTTTTTAAATCTTCATTAATGTGTTACTGCGCTGATCTATTGGTGCCTAGTTTGGCATCATTGTTAATCTCTTAGAAACAAACAAATAAAAAGAACAGGATTATATCAGGCATGCTAGAAAAACTGATAGGCCAAAACATGGCACCAAATCACATGGGGAGTGTTTGAATACAGCTGCATTGATTCCATCTCACCTATTTCTTCTCAGGAATCCATGGCCTCTGGCTGTGGTGCTGACCTCAGCCTCATGACTTTCCTGTGCCCCGTGCGGCCACCAGGCGGTTAGCCGAGACTGCACCATGGGTCCAGCCGTCACTGCTAACTGACACTGTCCAATAACAACTCCTCGGCGGCCAAGCCTCTGGGAGCTGAAACCCCATTGTCCATGACTCTCCAGGCCTTTCTACTCAAACTTCCTTTGGAAGTGATCTCACCAACCATCGCTCTGATGACTGTGTGTAGAAATGAGCCAGCTTTGTGGAGCCAATCCATTAAATCCGGCATCGAGCAGATAGAGCCATTTCTTCTATATTGCCTGCAATAGAATATATTCAGAGCGCTCCATATTTCATTGTAATTATCAGCAAAATGATTTTCATTGAATTTCATTTCTTCTCTTAATAAAAAGAGCCTTCAAAATGAATAATACAAATTTTTCCACTCATTTTTTATGCTTATAATCCACAATACATTCACCAGAAAAGAAATGATCCCCAAAGTGAATCACAAAGGTCATTCACTGTGGGGTTAAGATACATTCTTTTTATTTCTATAAAGGTTATATGAATTCTTCTATGTATTAAACTACTCAGCCCCCCACAAATCATTAGTCAGTGCATGAAATGGGACACGGGGATATTTTTTATTGTTTACAGATGTGTGTGCTGCCTTTGAAGTGCAGTTTAGAAAATTCCAGCATGTTTAGTTTATTCGCTTATAAAAAGTCTATTAAAGTCCTCTCAAGAAGCTTTGTATAAATTATCAAGTTTGTGTGTTTTCAAAGCCGTTTAGGGAAGTGAGGCTGTGGCAATTAGATTATGTGACGAGCCCTGTGTTTATTCAAACCGTATCTGTGGACAGAGGCTGAAGCAGGCTCTGAAATATACAGACGGGTGGCACCGCGTGCACCAGAGACAAAGAAACCCCATCTTCGCCGTTCCGGTCTGAAATCCATACTTCCATTTTGAAAAGCTAAGCCTACAGCTGTCTCCTGCTCCAGCTCTGGTTTCGTTAGTGAGTTTACTCTCCCCCACCCCCAGCGTTCCGAGGAAAATCTTGGAGGCTCGTTCCCAAATAGGCTCTGGCCTCTGGAGATGCTGCATCTTTAATTTTCTGCTCACTGTGACTGACGGCTTATTACTGAAGGTCATGTGGGACTTGGAGACCAGTAACTAAGTGTATTTCACCACTTTGTTAAGTGCTTTAACCTAACAACATTTAATATGGAATATCATTTTATAATTACCATTACCGGACACGAGTACCTGTGTTTTGATAGCCCTATAAAGAATTCAGTACTTAAGAATTTTCTTTGCTTTGTTTTCACTTACATGAAATATCCAGGTTCTGCAGTTAGACTGACTGGATTCAAATAACACTTCACCACTAGTGCTCCGTGAACCCGGAGAATTCACCTGCCACTCCGTGCCTCAGACTCCATCCATAAAACAAGGGTATTAATAGAGTGTGCCTGCATGCTTTTAATATTCAGAGACAGACAGGTGATGATGATGATGACAGATAGATAGAGAGATGATGAAGATAGGCAGATGCGCATATATATCATACTAAATTATGACAAAGCTATAAATGAATAGTAATCATTGTTATTATCATCATCACTATAATCACTTTATTCCAGATATTCTGAAGAACACAGTATTAACCTATTATACTATAAATTTGTAAAATGTATCTCAGATCAAATACACAAGTAAATACATATGTATAATTTTAGCTATATGTAGCATATTTACAATCTGTGTATATTGTATGTAACATACACACATGTACACACATGTACACACGTCACTGTGTGTATATATCTATACATTTAACCTTCATTGGCTCCTCCAGGCCCCTCACTGCCGGGGAGCTCACTCACTTGCCTCCTGAATCCCCAGGACATCCACGACCTCTGCGTCGGAAGGCCCCTGGGGCCAGCGTCTCACCAAGGCTGCTCTGTCTGCCGCCACCACAGCAATGTTCAAGTGCAGACCAAGAACACCCTTCCCAATGCTCCTAACCCCCAAACTCACAGGGGACAGATGCAGGTGTGGCTTTGACTTCCCGAGGTTCACCCTGAAGAAGGTGTGCCGCACGGTTTCTCCCCGTTGCTGTCTCACGGTCACCAGAGCTGGAATAGACACGCTCCTCCTGAAATCATGCGAGATCCGAGTTCTCTGTCCAGCACTCCTGGCCTTTCTCCACAGGGCTCAGAAGAGCAGGATGCCAACACCAGCAGCCAAGCTGGACCTTCCCTCAGCACCAAAACCACCACCGCCCACAGCTCCATGCCCGGAATTTCATCAGACGTCCTCAAACATAGTTCGCCAACTGTGCTCAAACGTAGTGAGCTCCCAACTTCAAGTCAATGCACCGTTTTCTGCACACGTGAAATGCAGAGGCCCCCGGCCGGGCGCTTACATACGTCATCTCATTGGTGGCTCACTCACGCACGGAGCAAATGTTCGGTGTGGGGGAAGCCAGGTACTGTTGCAAGCGCAGAACTATTCACACTGTGGGAATAGTGGGGACCTGGCGAAAACGCTCACGGACCGATATGTAAGCCCCACTTAGAGGCATGGAAACAAAGGCCAAATGAGGGATGAAGAAACCGGCTAGGTGTCAGTCTCTCCTGCACGCCTCAGAGAGTCCCGATGCCCTTGTTTTTCAAGCCAGGAAAACTGTGCCTGGCAGGACCACAATGCCCTGTTTATAGCAAGGCACCGAAACATCTCGAAGGAAAACATGGCTGGTGGAATTCTCATCTCTCTATAGATTTTCCATGTCTTCCTCCCCCCTGCCCCGATACAGCCAGGGAAGTCTCACGCCTGGTTGGTTTTCTCCACTTCCTAGGTGGTGGGACCTACCCCCACCCCCAAAGACTTCAGCAGTAGTCAAGGTGGGCTTTCCCTGGCAAGTTCACCAGGCAGAACCTGAACCCTAAATGCTGTCTCCCCAACAGTGCAAGAATGTGAAGGGGCCCCTGGGTGGCTCAGTCCGTTGAGTGTCCAACTGGCTCAGGTCATGATCTCACAGTTCATGGGTTCAAGCCCTACATCGTGCTCTGTGCTGACAGCTCAGAGCCTGGATCCTGCTTCAGATTTTGTGTCTCCCTCTTTCTCTGCCCCTCCCCCGCTCACACTCTGTCTCTCAAAAATAAATAAACATTTAAAAAAAGAATGTGAAAAAAATCCAGGTTGCTTTTCAAAGTGTTTAGTGCTGTGGTGTAGATGCCTTCCCCATGAAGCTTCAGAATTTCACATGTGTCTTGAAGGGAAAACCAGCCATGTGTGCCTTTTGCTTATTTTTTAATCTTTTGAAGAAATGTACTTCTTGGGTCAAAAACAAAATTTATCAAGTGAAGAACCTCAGAGAAGGCATGAAGGACTATGAACGCCAGAGAGAGATACTTAGAATCAAATACTTCTCTACTCTCTTGTGTGTCCCTGCTGGTGCTGGCGCTGCTGGCGGCCTGTCGGGCAATTAGTGACCCACCGGGGGCCTCGCTGAAGAGGAGGGCCATCTTTCCTATGAGGGGAGGCATGTTAGGCCATTTTCATCTTTCAGAAACTTACAGAGTCTTCTCCAACTCTGCAACAGGAAAGCACTCAGAAGACCTCACACATGTCCTTAGAACAAGAAAGAGCAGGAAAAATGGAAAACCATCAGAGAAGAAGCCAAACTGTGCACAGAACCTGAAGGGGCCACGCTCGGGCTGAGAGCAGCTGACTGGGCAGAGCAGCTGGACTTTGGGTGATTTTGAGGAAGCGCTGGAAGCTGAGGGTGGACGAGTAGGAGGGTAGAGTCTGTGGGGGCGCGGGCGGAAGGGGGCTCCCTTCTTCCCGGCTTTTACCTCCGGGAACAGGACAGAATGATCCCGGCGACGACCCAAGAACATCCCGATATGGGTCTGGTAGGGGAGAGGGAAAAGTTACCACCTGAGTGAAATGCACCCAGAATCCTCTGCATGACCGAGGCTGGCCCCCGGGGAGAGGACTTGGCCAGAGTCTTATCCCGGGGAAAGCACATCACTCCCAATCCTGTCTTAGCGACTTGGGAACTAGTAGGGCCTGCTGTGCCCAGGGCTTCAAGCACAGCAGGTGCTGTGGCCAGACAGAGATCAGGGGACTGGGAGCAGACTATACGGCAGGAAAGCAGTAAAGGTCCCAGCCCTGAGACACAGGCCACCAAAGTCAGAGGCTTAATTGGAACATCAATAGCACTTCAGCATAATGGCAGTGATTACTGTAAAATGAGCTCAGAAAGCAAGAAAAATACAGTATGAAAGAGCAGAAAAGTCATCAGAAGCAGACCGGACAAGGCAGGAATGTTGTCAGAGCAGGAAGTTAAAACAGCTGTGAAGTAGACACGGTGTGAGAACAGATGGCCAACGTGAGCAGAGACGTGGGAATTCCAAGAAAGAAACAAATCTAGAAATAAATACTAACAACAATGCCTTCCACGTGCTCACTGATAGACGGGAGACAGCTGAGAAAATAATCCGTGAACTTGAAAATAGGGTAAAATAGAAACTTTGAAAACTAAAACGCAAAGAGAAAAAGATAATGAAAATATGAAAAGAACAAAATATCCAGCAGTCATGGAAATTTTTATTTTTTTATTTGTTTATTTTTATTTTTATTTATTTTAGAGAGAGAGAGACAAAGTGTGAGCAAGGGAGGGGCAGAGAGAGAGAAGGAGACACAGCATCTGAAGCAGGCTCCAGGCTCCAAGCTGTCTGCACAGAGCCTGACGCCGTACTTGAACTCACAAACTGGGAGATCATGACCTGAGCCCAAGTCAGACACTTAACTGAAGGAGCCACCCAGGCGCTCCAGTCATGGACAATTTTAAAGATTTAATGTGCCCATACTGGAATACGAAAAGAAGGAAAGAAGGAAGGAAAGTTATACTTGATAACATTCCAAAATTAATGGCAGACACAAAACCACAGATTCAAGAAGCTCAGAGAATACCCAGTAAAATAAATTCCAAAAGAAAAAAAATTTTTTTAAAAGGAAAAGAAGGGGGGCACCTGGGTGGCTCAGTTGGATAGGCATCCGACTTTGGCTCAGATCATGATCTCACAGTTCATGGGTTCAAGCCCTGCATGGGTTTCCTGCTGACAGCTCAGAGCCTGCAGCCTGTTTTGGAGTCTGTGTCTCCTTCTCTCTCTGCCCCTCCCCAACTTGTTCTCTGTCTCTCTCTCTCTCTCAAAAATAAATAATCTATTAAAAAATTTTTTAAGGAAATGAAGGGAGGGAGGGAAGAGGGAAGGAGGGAGAGAGGAAGGCATGGAGGGAGGAAAACCCTTCTATGCACATCAAACCCACAAGTTAGAAAGTCAAAGTTCTCAAAATATTCTAGAGGAACCAACACCCTACCTACAGAGGAATGAAGGTGAGACTTAGGTCAGACTTCTCATCAGGAATCAGGTAAACCAGACGCACGTGGAGGGAAGCGAACGTGTTGGAAAAACAAACCGGCAAGTGCTCCCAACAGCGTCCCATGGAGAGGCAGAGGTCAGAGGGTGGAACGTTTTTCCGGGGGGGCCCTCAGACCTTGACAAATGTAATCCCTCCCTTGGTCAGTGACCGTCCTCCCTCCTTTCAGGGTCAACAAGCAAGAGTCCACGGATGGAAAGTTAGCATTTTAGTCACAGGGGAAGCTTGGGCCCCAAACTCCGTGTGCACAAGCTCCCATGCTTGTCGGTCAGCAGCCGATGAAGGACCCCAGAGGGGGAACCGCGGCGATGGCTTGTGTCTGAGGACCTAGTGCAGAGGGAAGACTGGGGGGCCAGGCACCACCCCTGTGTCCACAGGTCCCATGGCCACGACATCACCGTCACCATGCTGACCCGCTCCGGGACCTCTTCGCTCCAAAGCCCGAATGAGAGTAAGCGGTTCTTCACCAGCGAGTTTCCCACCGCAGTGAGTCATAGGGATGGTTCTGAGTTCACTGCTGACACCCTCCTCCCGATCCGCTGACTGGATTCTAGGTACCAGACTCTGTACACACACAGACACACACACGTAACAGGAATCCCTGGGGAAAGGTCACGTCTTTGCCAAAAGATGAAAATAGCATGCTGTTCGTTCTCCAACTGGCTCATGTATGTTTACATAGAACAGAGAATAAATATGTAAAATTGGATTCTGTTCTCATTTCCTCTTACAGAAAGGATTGGGTTCTTTTCTGTATTTCCCCCCCTTTTTTTATGTGGGATGGTTCATCTCTGTATTCTACACTATTTTATCCTTTTTGATCCACATTAGGGTGCTGTGTAATTCCCAGACCTTTACCCTCAGCCTCTGTTTATAAATTTTCTGAAAGTTTATCATAAGTACAAGAGTATCTGTGCATCTCTATAGAGATTTGCTGTATCCAATGCCTTACATGATTTTGCCATCACTCTAGAAATTGTCTTCCTTTCCTGCTAATTTGCTGACCTGATCTCTCCTCCAGCTAGCTCCCCCCACCCCCGCTATCACCACTTTTATCTTATTCCTGTACACTGTAGGGGTGCTGAAGGCCGTGTCCCTGCTTAACAGAACTGGCTGCTCTGGCCAAATGTCCCATTTGGGCAGAGATGTCACCCTCATGGAAGCTGCCTATGTAGAAAGAATTGAACATCTGGTATGACACAAGAATATGGGGGGCTTATATTATGGGCTTGCCATTTTATGCCAGTAAATACCATGCAGACCATACTTCTGAATTACCATATGACGTCTACCCAAACCCACAGAATTCAGTCACTGTGGTTGACAACCAAGTACCTGTCCTGCGAAGTGTAACCCATGAATTATTTAGAATCACTCTGCCAGCTGGTCCTTCTGTGTGTCAGGCATTATTCTAGTCCAGATCCCTAGCATTCTTGTGAAATTGTGTCATCTTTTAGCTGAGGTTTCCCTTAAAATCTTTTTTTTTAGACTTCCATTTCGTTGACCATAAAATCATGAAATCCTAGAGATGGAAGGGATTTCAAAGTCCATTCAGGTTAGAGCCCCTAGAATTCTTTAGGTTGTGATGTCAGGCCAGGGTCTTCCTGGATTTGAACTGCAAGAGGCCAGGGTCTTCCTGGTTGAAATGTGGAAAAGACAAGGATGGTCTTTCCCTAAGGAGAACCTGGAACCTGGGATTCTGCCTGTGTTTCTGCTTCTCTCTGTGGTGAGCCTCTTCCTCCCCCACAGCCTTTCAGTGAGATGGGAGCTGACCCAATCTTAAGATCTCATGAGCGTAAGAGTCTCTTTTTCAGATCCAGTTTAGAATAAAGCACTACTAGGAATTTATACAAAGGATACAGAAGTGCTGATGCATAGTGGCACATGTACCCCAATGTTCATAGCGGCACTTTCAACAATAGCCAGATCATGGAAAGAGCCCAAATGTCCATCCATTGAGAAATGGATAAAGAAGATGTGGTTTACTATACAATAGCATTGTACATATATTGTATGTGTTATATATATATATATACTACTTGGCAGTGAGAAAGAATGAAATCCTCCCATTGGCAGCAGCATGGATGGAACTGGAGGGTATTATGCTAAGTGAAATAAGTCAGTCAGAAAAAGACATTTACCATATGTTTTCACTCATATGTGGAATTTGAGAAACTTAATGGAGGACCACAGGGGAGGGAAGGGGAAAATAGTTTCAAACAGAGAGGGCAGAAAACCATAAGGGACTCTAAAATACAGAGAACAAACTGAGGGCTGATGGGGGTGGGGGGGAGGGGGAAACGGGGGATGCGCATGGAGGAGGGCACTTGTTGGGATGAGCACCGGGTGTCGTATGTAAGTGATGAATCACAGGAATCTACTTCCGAAGCCAAGAGCACACCATACACACTGTATGTTACCTAACGTGACAATAGATTATATTAAATATTTTTTTAAATAAAGTGAACTAAATCAACTGAAATGAGCCTTGGGTCGGATGTCCACCCTCATGCTAGGTTAGGGGGTCATGGCGGATGGACTCCCTGGTGCCCGTCATCCCCACTTAAATTATGTGGTCCAAGCAAAGGCAGGATACATCTCCCTAGAGGCGGCAGGTGCTGTTCTCTAAGGAAGGAGGTGGTATTGGGTTTTTTAAAAAAAGAAGGAAACAAATATTCAATAACATTTCATTTTGCTATTGACAATATCACACGATAGATGTTTAAGAGCCATCCCCTGAATGTACGTCGGTCATTGCTTATAAACCTAAGATTAGAATCTAGAGGTCTCCAAGCTCCAGGAAAAATGCATGTGTCCTTGACAAAAACATTTCTAAAAGTTCTGATTCCCATGGAAAGAATTTAAAGTGTGTTTGGTGACTGGAGGCCACGTGTCATCTCGACTGTCACCGCACAGTCACGTTACAGAGATGCATGTGTGAACACGTCGCATTCCTCCGGACTGAATGCGGCACATTCCTTGTGAAATACCCCTATTAAATGAGGTTGTTTTTCTATCATTTTATCTGTCTTGAAAAATAATTAGTAGGAAAAAGTCAGTTTAACTGGGGATTCCAGTTAGACATTTTTAAATTTTTTGAAGATTTTTATACATTGTGTGAACTTGGAAGCTCTTTGTTAACTGACAGCATTTTATTGTCTAATAAATAAACTTCACTGTCCAGCTAATAAGCCTGTGATAGTTTGTCCCTGTGTAAAGATAAGGAACAGGGATAAATAAACTAGTGAAAGTGTATACTTTTGATGAATTGATTTGTGTCATGGTCTTATTTCTAATGGGGACATTTTTTAAATTATTTTTTAATGTTTATTTATTTTTGAGAGAGAGAGACACAGAGCATGAGTGGGGGAGGAGCAGAGAGAGAGGGAGACACAGAATCTGAAGCAGGCTCCAGGCTCTGAGCTGTCAGCACAGAGCCCGATGTGGGGCTTGAACCCATGAACTTCGAGATTACGACCTGAGCCATAGTCCGACCCTTAACCAACTGAGCCCCCCAGGCGCCCCGTTTCAGATGTAATTCTAATTGTCTGGAGGCAACCACGTGTGTGCCCTCAGCTGTGTGCACACGCAGCCGGTCCTCCTGGTGAGAAGTCACCCCCTGTGCACCCTCTCTCATGAGAGAGAAAGATAGAGCATGAGCAGGGAGGGGCAGAGAGAGAGGGAGACAGACTCTGAAGCAAGCTCCAGGCTCTGAGCAAAGACCTTGAGGGGTGTGTGCAAAGACAGGTGAGCGCTAGCTCACTTGGGGAAACTGAGGCAGGAACAGCCATCTTCCTGGAAACAGCATCCCTCCATCTCTTACTTTCAGCCTTTCTGTCTGTATCAGTCAAGTGCGAGCTAGTGTAGTGCCCCGTCCACACAGCCTGAATCAACACCAGCTCTAGGGATGAACTGTGAGCTCTAGCTCTATGTATGTACATATGTGGGCACACTGTGTGTTCATATATAATATAGTGAACATGCTATATATTCATGTATAGCATGTATGTTACGCACAGGGTGCACCTGCAGAGTGCCTGTCATCACCAGGTCCGGGGAGTGAGGGAAGCCTCCCTTCTCAGGTCTCGCTTCCCAGGCAGGACTTGAGCTCGGAATCCAGGCGGGGGGTCCCGGATGGAACAAAAACACACAAGCTTCACGTATGTCCAGTGCCTGAGACACGGCAATGCAGGGTCCCTAAAAAGTCCAGCATTCGTCAGGTGTGCTCTGAGTAATGCTCCTCCATCCGTCCGGACCGCCTACGTGTCCGGGAGGCGGCGGGGGGGGCGGGGTACAGGGCGGCTGCACCGCCAGAGGGGCGCACCCCGACGCCCGGAAACAGGCCGGTCTGTGAAAACTGACGGCTGCTGACGCTGCGCCTTTTCGTTGCGACCAAGTGCAGCAAGACCGTGGTATAGAGGTCGCCACAAGATTATTGCATGTCGGCTATGTGATGAATCACCTTCACCAACCGCACGATCCTCACTGACTTCCCCCTTTCTGGAATATTCCATCAGGAGTTCCCAGGGTACGGCCTCCAGGGTCCCGGCGGTGCATCTGCGTTTCCGCCGCGGCAGACAGCCCGGGGGCTCCCCCCTCCCCCCGCACCGCACGTGTGGCTCCGACGTGGGTCCGAGCTCTTCACCGACGCCCCCACCCCAGTGTCCCCGCAGGTCCCGAGTCCCCACAGTCCACGGCCGGCAGGGGGCGCTCGCCCGAGTCGCCGGGTGAGCTGGAGCCCTCGGGTCCGGGCACCTCGTTCCTGGGCGAACCTGGGACTCGGAATCGGAAGGAATTCCCAAGTCCGTCCTCCAGTTAGGACGGAAGCCGCTTCACAGTGCTCGGCTCTGTGCCTGATCTCTAAGGGCTACGTCCCGGGCAGGGGGCGAAGGACTGGCGGTTTGTGGACAGACAGGCCCCACCCCGCGTCCCGAGACCCCTCACCAGCCTCCTTCCCACGTGGAGAGCGACTCGGCACAAAACGTGACTGCTTTAGAACAAACTCCACTCAGTTGCATCCCCTCGCATCACACGCGAACCGCAGGTGCCAGGGTCAAGGCCAGGCCGCCCCCGGGCCGGAAGCCCCTCCTCCCGCTCCCGCCGGACCGCTCGCCCACGCTGCGTTCCAGGAAAAACGTTGGATCGATCAGCTCGGCCGTCAGGAAAAGGACAGAGAAACGGAAGGGAACGGGACCCCGGCCGCTGGGCTCCTGCCGAGGACGCGGAAGACGGGAAAGAGTGTGTCCGCGCGAAGTCGGCAGCGACAGCTCTGGCGACACCGAATCACTCTGATGGCTTCGGTGTCGCTCTGGAATTAGCTGCTGGGAGGAGACAGCCGGGGAAACACCTGTTATCGGTGCTCAGAATAGGCGGTCACTTAACATCCGCAGACACCGGAGAGCACGCGCTGCGTGGGTGTCAACCGTAAGACGCATTTGCGGGAAACCGGGTAAAACACGGAGGCTTTATCAAAATGCTTCTCTCACATAGTTTCTGCGTCTGCTCCAAGGGGCCCTACGTGGGACGAAAGACCATCGGAGAAAGAGCTAAT
>PJEM01017406.1:0-22143 GCA_004023845.1 Helogale parvula
GTGGGCATTAAGTTTCACTGTTTTTAATTTGCATCCGTGAAGCCTCTGTTCCATGTGGTCCCTAGACAAAAACGAAAGCCAGACCATCTTCATCGTGGTGGGCGTGGTTTGTGCCTTGCTGGTGGCTCTGCTGATCGCAGCCCTCTACCTCCTCCGAATCCGACAGAAGAAAGGTGCGTGGATTTTCCTCTTCCTCCCCGAAAGTTTGCCCCCCGGGCTGAAAGTTTGCCCCCGGGCTGTCCTTCCCAGAGGGAGAGGCCATGAGGAAGTCCGGGTTCTTCCACAAGGAGCCCAGCGATGCTGGCCCAGCACCATCACCAGGCTGGAATGGGGGCGGGTCCTTCTCCCTGCTGGGTCCCTCCCTCCACCTCGCCTCAAGGTTGCAAGATAGCCGTCCCTGCTCCATACCTCACACCCTCAGGGGACCACCACCATGGTGGAGAGCAAGGAGATACCAGGGTGTGAAGAGGGCCTCAGGAGGAATCAGCATTTGCCAAGAACCACGGCAAACTTCTGCTTTCCTCTTACTTGTCCAGGTTACATGTCCAGCCCCTGAGCAGGAGGCTGGAGGGAGTGGGGATCATATGAGCACCTTCTCTAAGACCACCAGAAAGATTAAGTGGGTGATGCCATGTGAAATGTTAGGACAGTGCCTGGCACACAGTAGGCACTCAATAAATGTTAGCTCCTGTTGTCAGAATTGTACTTGAGCCAGAAACATGAGCCACCTTTCCAGAAAGCTGTCCTCACAGTAGCAAAGTACACAGCCTTTGGCTTCACAGCAGGGGGGTATGCGTTCAAATCTAGGACATCATGCCCTTATTTGAGTGCATGGGTGTGTGTGTGTGTGTGTGTGTGTGTGTGTGTGTGGTTATTGCTGTGACAAGGCCTCTGACTTTGGAGTCAGACTAACCAGGGTTCCAGACCGTTGTCATATGCTCTAAACAAAGTTTGACTTCCATGGCCTCAGTTTCCTCATCTGTAAAATGGGTGTAGCAGTGCCTGCCTGGGAGGACAGTTCTGAAACAAAATAGGCTCACATCAAATAAGAGCTCAGAACACATCCTCAGACCTCAGAAAAGGCATGTCCTCTCTGCCCTTCTCGGAGGAGACCATTTTAAGCCAGTGTTTCTGAAACTTACTTGACTCCAAGTTATAGAAATACACTTCATGTCTCAACCCAGCGCACCCCACACTCCTATAGATAAAATTGGAACTCTGATATTTTCTTTCCTGTCCTATTCTATACTAAATTCTCTTTAAAATGCTGGTTGTGACCCACCATATGCCACAGGCTGCGAAGTGTGAAGTGCTGTCCCGGGCTGCCTCTCTCTGTACCCAGACCCCTAGGCTGGGCTCACACATCTCCTCTGCACCCCCTCCCCCCCAGCCCCCAAGTTCCCCTCCTTCCTGGACTGGCTGGAAGCACTCGGCTGTGAGTCCTGGCCGAGCTGTAGTTCCCCAGCTGGGCGGCTGCATCTGGAAGGTAGATTACCTGGCGGCTTTCCCCTAAAGTCCAAGGAGGGCCTTCACACAGGAAGGGTGGCAGAGCAGGGCCCACCGCCCAGTGAGGGTGACAAGCCAGCCCATCAGATAGCACCCCAGGTGGCTGTTAGTGAAATCCCAGCCCCTGGGAGACGGGAATCTTTGGGTGCAGAGCCCAGCTGTCACACTTAGGTTTGGTGACAGTGACAATAAGGCTCCCTCGGCTCTCCTGATATGCTGGCATTGTTCTCACCACAGACTTCTGTAGTGGTGTTACTAACCCGCTTTTACAGATGAGGAAACTGAGGCATGGAGATGTTCTAAAACTTGCCCAGGCCCTCACAACTGTAAGTGGTGGGGCCAGGATTTAAACCTGATCAGTGGGTCCCCCAGTGACCACTCTGCACATCATCTCCGCCCTGATGAGATGACCCTTCTCCGCGTTGGTCCCTGGCGGGGTCTTCCCATCCTCTACTTCAGATACTTGCAGTGAGATGTCCTGACTTTACCTCTACTGCTTCTCAGCCATGTGGCCCCAAGGAGCCACAAGTCTCTCTGGTGTAAAATGAGCGGTCGGTGTCGTTGGACATCGTCATTGGACTCCCTGAGACAAACCAGATCCGGCACTTCGCAGCTCATCAGTTTCCATTCAGGCATTGGATGCCGACTGGGACCCACTCACCTAAAACTCCACCGCCTGCCCAGGCACCAGCATTCACCGGGCAGGGAGATTGCTTGCCTTGTGGCAGCCTCCAGCCTGTTGAAGCACAGTGCACAGCGCATTTGGTGTGCAGGTTGCTTTGTAATTACAATTTCACAGTGGAATCGGAGTCCAATAGTGGCCAAACCCCAGCAGCCTCTCTGTGGGTTGCCCCATATCATAGGCTTAAAATCTCTGAACCAGATGGACCCTTTTCTCCCTCCTAAGATCCTTTTTCGGAAAGTGGTGACGTGAAAATAAATGGATGTCCAGCCCAACCCTGTGAGCTGGAGAGCTGAGATCCAAGTTCAGAGAGGGGAAGTGACCCACCAGGGTCACAAAGTGAGTGAGTGGGGGGATAGATATGGGATGCGCACCTGCTCCCCTGACTCTAGTCCTGCTGGAATCTGTTCTCCAGCAGTGAAGGGCCCTGACTGGGACCCAGGCTCCTATAGGGTCTCAGGTAAGGTGTATGGTGAGTGGAAGTGAGGCTCAGACAGAGGCAGGGCAGTCGGCCCCTCCTGGGCTGAAGGCCGCTTTGAGCTCTGACCCTGGTGACCCCCAGAAGTGGGAAAGTGAGAAGGCCCAGCCCACTGGTCCTCCTGACGGAAGATGATGGACCACCCCACTGGAGTGCGCATGGGGGTTTCCTGTGGTTCAGAGGAGTGGTTTCAACAATGCCTCACAACCTCCCTGGAGGCAAACCTTTGCTCCCTCCACCCCCAAAAGAGTCATGTAAGAACAGTGTTTCTAGGCTAAATAACTGGTTTTTCTTCTTTTTTTCTTCTTCTCTTTCAGCCAAGGGCTCCACTTCTTCTACGAGGTAAGTGTGCGCCTGGGCTAAAACGCCTCTGCAGTGGCTCATTGGTGGTTGGTCGGTTGGTCGGTTGGTTCGTCGGTTGTTGGTAGGTTGGTTGGTTAGTTGGTTGGTTTTGGTTGGTTGTAGGTTGGTTGGTTAGTTGTTGGTTGGTTGGTTGGTGGTTGATTGGTTAAACCTGCAAAGCAGAGTCCACACCCACTGACCCTCCCTCCTGTGCCAGGCCACCTTCCCATTTCTCTCCTTTGTCAGCTGCTCTGCCGGGTCTGTTTTTCATGATTGTCTCAAATGAGGGGATTTCTGCACACAGGGGCTCTGAGTTCCTGCCTGCTGTCCACAGACTGCAAGGCCTTTATCAAATCTCATCTGGGTGGTGGCAGAAAGCTGCCGCACCCACACAGCTCCCAGATCCAAGCTGGATACTTTGCTCTTAGCTTCATTCGTCCACTGTGTGTTGACTTCCTTGGCACGGTGGCCCCGGGAACGCCGAGGTACATAGGGTAGAAGCCATCAGCCCTCCTGAAGCCCAGGGCTGGTCAGAGGCTAAGGTGCGACATTTCGTCACAGATGGTACTTTTGTTTGTTGGTTCACATTTGTGGTGATTTTTGCTGAGTCCCTACTATGCGCCAACTGTTCCAGGTGCTGGAGATATAGCAGTGAGCAAGAATCCAGGCCTTCATGGGGCTCAGACTCCAGTGAGAGAAGCAAACAATGTGTACTGTCATGTCAGGTGGTGACAAATCAGCCCCAGCAAGGGGATGCAGATGAATGGTGGGAGCTAGTTTAACCTGGGGAAGGGGCCTCCTCCATTAAAGAGAGGATGTGAGCAGGAATCTGAGCCAGGGTGCCGCGAAGGAGGGCTGTCCCTCAGGCTAGAGAGTGGACGTGGCCACAGCAGGAGGACCGCAGGAGGACCCCAGGAGGCCTGTGCACGGGAGCGGAAGCAATGAGGAAGGGCAAGAGATGAGGCTAGGGAGATTCAGGTCCACGGCTTCAGCCCAAGGCCACGCAGCCGGGTTTGTTACTAATTCAAACTTTTCAGCTTCTAAAGGAAAGCCCCCATTATTCACCCCCCAGTGGAGAAATCCAGAGATCCCCATAATCTACCACTTGAATGGACCTGCATGGAAACAATAAATAAATTGCATGGGCATGCCCCACACGGGCAATAAATAAAAGCCACAAATAGCTTCATGTTGGTTCAGGTCAGGTTTTGCTAACAAATAGGTTGTGCAAATCTTTCTTTCTTTCTTTTTTTTTAAGAGCTTTGTGGATTTCCTAATGCAGAGCATTAGGAACTCAGGTTCTGGGGTGGAGGCCAGTGGTCTAGGGTTTTACTCCCAGTGGGATGAGGAGCCACAGGAGGGAGACTGATCTGACTTTTGCTTTAAAAGTACCACCCTGGCCGCCATGTGGGGCACAAGCTGTAGTTGCTGAGGGTGAGGAGGCAGAATGGCCTGGAAGGAGGCTACTGCCACGGTCCAAGCACATGATGGTGGCCTGGACCAAGGCGGTGGGACGACTGAGAAATGGTCAGATTCTGGATGCGTTTTGGAGGTTGAGTCAAGAGGGCTTGCTGATGGATTGTAGAGTCAAGGACAGTCCCAAGGATGGGGGCGGTGGGGACGCTGGGTGTATGTGAATGCCGAGTACACTCTTTTCCAAGGGCAAGACTTAAATTCTGTCATTTGCCTAAAAACCTCAGTGGCTCCCTGTGGCCCTCAGCATAGTCCAGCTGTCCTACCGGGGCCCTCAAGCCCCTCGTGGTCTGGCCTCCACTAACTTGGACAGTTTCATTTCTGGCCACTCCCCAATCCTCGTGCTCGGTGACTCAGCCAGGCTGCACTCCCTTCACAGCCTCCCACGCACCATGTCCTCGCTCTCCCTCTAGCCCTTGCGTGCTGGCCTCTTTCCCTGAGATGTGCGCAGACGCCACCCAGGATCTCTCCTGCGCCAGGAGGCAGCGGTCACAGGGGCTCTGTGAACAGTGCCCCCTGGAGATGCGCAACACTGGAGCTCACCCTTTCATCTGCTTACCTCTCCCTCTTCCTCCCCCTCTACCTCCGGGTTCAGGTTTGGTTGGGCAAGGGCGTCACCACCCCAGGGACAGGGGCCCCGCCTGTGAGCTCTTTGGGTGCCCCTGCATTGTCACCACGGTGGTGCATTCAGGCTGTCTCTTCGCTTGCTCCATGTTGTAACCCATCCCCACCGAGGGCGGGGAGTCTTTCCCTCTTGTTCGCTGCCAGTGACTGCTGAACTTGGCACTGTGCCTGGAACGGAGTAGGTGCTCAGTTAAGGTGTGTTGAACGAACAAACGAATGAGGAATGAATGAATGCCAGCCCAAACCATGGCCCCGAGCCCCATCCCTTCCTCCCCTGAATCCCTAAAACTCTCCTTCTCAAATGGCTTCACAGCCTCAGAGAGAGATCGCTCTTTTTTATTCTTTTTCTCTTATTGTCGTCCTTATTTTTTACTTGTCTTATTCACCTCGATTAGACGATAAATTCCCGAAAGAAAGGGGCAGTGTCAATAATAATAATAACAGCCTCAGCAGCTAACATTTATCAAGCACTTACTGCATTCCGGGAAGCAATCTATGCCTTTTCCTATAGTAGCCCATTGGTGCTTTTAATTATAGTGAAAACCCTCTGATTTACAATCATCCCATTTTAATTGAACAGAGCTTCTCAAACTCGAGTGTGTGGCAGAATCCCCTAGATGGCTTGTTAGAACACAGATTACTGGGCACGCCCGCCCCAGACTTTCTGATGCAGAATTTCCATTTCTAACGACTTCCCAAGTGGTGCTAATGCCGCCGCCTCCAACTCAGACTTTGAGAACCCTTGTTCTAGAAGGTCATTCTTGTCTGTGCATGTGGTGGAGGAGACAGAGGCTCCGAGAAGTCGTGTGGCCTTCCCAGGGTCCCTCAGCTAGCAGGTGCCAGAACCACCAGCCCACATTCCTGATGCTGAAGCCGATTGCTGCCCGTCGCTGCTCTCATGTTTTTCTTCCCCAGAGAAGCCAACCGTTTTCTGCCTGTTTTTTATTTTTCCAACGTGAACCTACCAAGGGAGCCGTGAGATTGCTTGCTCCCTTTCATCTCTCTAAACCAAAGCAATAGCTGGTGAGCGGCAGTGGTGGTGCCCATGCTGCTCTGGCTTCAGTCGGCTGGCTGGGATCAGACACCTGCCGGAGGACGCTGGCGTGGGTAACAGCCGAGCATCTTGGGAGGGTGCCGGGCTGGGGTGCCGCCGCATGGAGCTCAAAGGGCCCTTCAGGTTGCAGGGCTGGTGGAGGGGGCTGGGTGTCTCTAACTCTTTGGATTAGGAACGCACAGGTAGAACAGTGTCTGTAATCTTCTTCCCCAGCTCAGACGAGAGAAAAATATGTCTCCGCTCCCTTAATTGGGCACTAGGGTTCATTCGGTCGGCCGTTTGTTCACTTGTCAGACATTCACTGCGTTTATTCTTGGAATATTTAGGGCTTCTCTGATTCTTTCATTTATCCATCTGAATTGAGCCCAGCTCAGTGCCAGGCCTTAGGCTGGGGGATTGTGAAGGAGAGCAAAAAGACATTAGCCCTGGTCTCGTGGCCCTTTTGATTCCGTGTTCATTCATTCATTCAACAAATACTTGCGGCGTGCTGCCGGAGCACCAGCCTGTCACTGAGTGTCGGGGCTCCACAATCCATCAGGGGGCAGGTCACCCAGCAAGATGGGTGGAAGGTTAATGCACAACACAGTACAGGTGCTGACTAAGTAAAATATCGCTGGGCACGGAGCGGAGCAGGGGCCAGGGTGCAGCGGGCGGGCAGGGCAGGCTTGTCTAAGGAGGTGACATTCAGAAGGTGGCTGAAGGA
Organism: Helogale parvula; assembly: GCA_004023845.1. Lineage (NCBI taxonomy): Eukaryota > Metazoa > Chordata > Mammalia > Carnivora > Herpestidae > Helogale > Helogale parvula. Next base: position 6,863 of record PJEM01017406.1, read on the forward strand.
CAAGGAGGCTCCCGCCGCGGGAATATCTGGGGCAGGAGCGGACCAGGCAGAGGGAACAGCCAGTGCCAAGACCCCGAGGCAGGAGCAGTTGGAAATGTTCATGGAACACGGAGGAGGTCAGAGCAGCTGGCCTGGAGTGGGTGAGGGAAAGAGATGGGAGAGCATTCGGCAGGGGGGTGGGGGTGGGGATCGTGTGGGCGCTCCATCCTGGATACAGACATGGATCTCACTGTGTGCCGACAAGGGATTGAGGGTTTTGTGCAGAAAGTGACGTGACCTCACGTAGGCCTTTTCCATATGGAGAACTGCACACCGAGAGGCGGAAACAGAAGCCGGGGCACCAAGGGGGAGGCTTGTGAGGAATCTAGGGAGCTAGGAGGAGGAGACTGAGTGGCTGGGGTTGAGGCGGATTTTGGAAGCCCAGCCGACGAGCATTGAGATGGGTTAAACTGGGTTGTGAAAGTGGACAGAGGATAATCAGGGATGATTCTCACTTTTGTCGCCTAAGCCCAGGGACGGGTGATAGCAGTGGCATTCTAGGACACAGGAGAGCCAGACACAACAAAATGGATAATTACCTCCAGTCTGCTCTGAAAGAGAGGGACCCCCTGTTCTAAGAATGGAGTTTGGGGTTCAGTGAATGTTTCCCTAAGAAGGGACTATTTGAAACCAAATCTGAGGGAAGTGGTGAAGCCAATGAAGAGGCAAGGAGGGCTGCATGTGCAAAGGCCCTGGGGGAATCTCTCTTCATTCCAAGTCACTTTAGAGCTGAGGAAGCATGGCCGGCAGGCGGCAGATGGACGCATATGCCAGATAGGAAAATAGGCAAGGGGGCTTGGGGCTATCATTGAGGAGCCCAGTCAGGGAAGCCCTTCCAAAGAGGTGACATCACAGTTGAGTGTTGATGAATGCACAAAAGTTCACCAAGAGACAAAGCGGTGGAAGGCAGCTTTCTTGGTTGTTGACTTGAAGTGTGTCTCACCGAGTAGCCCTCAGGAGGTATTTGGTGGGTGGATAAGTGGGTAAATAGAGTCAGGAGCGTGAATGGGCCTGGGGAAGTCAGCAGAGGTCAGAACGTGCAGGGCTTGTGAGCAGAGTGATGAGTTTTACTTGGACCAGAGGCAGCCGGTGGGGGGAAGGGGGGCAGGGTAGGGCCGGGAAGGGTTGGAAGCTGTAGGGGTGTGGACAGACCTTCGTGATCTTCCCCCGCAGCCATGCCCCTGCTCCCAAAGGGCTGTTTCTGTGGCCACGTGGGGCTTGTCACGCCCCAGAACTGCTTTCTGAGCCAAGACCTTGTGCCAAATCCATTAATAACCCTGCTGCCAAGCCCCATTGCTCATTTCTGACATTATCCAGGCTAACATCCCTGGAGGTGCTGGCCCGAGAATTTACACAACTCCTGCAGAACCAGCAGCTCTGGTTCGCTCACCACCTTGACCGTGACCCTGCAGTGAGCCAAGCCACGGCCTCCAATTACAGAATCAAGTGCATGAACGGCTTCTTTGATTAACCAGGACACTGTTCCTTCTCTCTCTCTTTTAATGCTAAGACCTAGATGTGTAGAATAGGGACCATGTGGAAAATCTGGGAACGAAACAGAAGAAAAAATAACCTCCAAAGAGGTTAGCGTTTTACTATGTTTCCTTCCCGTGTGATCCACACACTTTTGTAGGATGGAGATCATTCCAGAGAACATTGCCTTTTCGCTTATCATGTTAATGTAATCACTTGTAATAAAAAAAAAAGCCCTTCTCATAAACCTTTTAAGTTTTTATCTATGAATCTATCCTGATTTCCTTAACCAGTTCCAACTGGCAGAGCTATAACAAGTAAACCTTCCTCCCCATCCTGCTCGGTGGCGGCTGCCTCTGTGCAGAGTGCTTTTTCTATATTTTGAAATCTCCCAAAAAATGAGCACTTATGAGTCAAGAGATGAGGACACCTTCCAAGCTCTTGATTTTGTCAAGCTGCCTTCCCCAAAGGGTGTGGGTTTGCCCTTCCCGTCAGCATTGCATGAATGTGTCTGTTTCACCATACCTTCCCCAGCGCCCAGTATTTTAACTTGTGAAGGTCCTTGCTGGGAAAAGTGGGTTTAGAAAAAAAAAAAGAAAAAAGATAGCACCTTGCTGAAAGTTCCTTTTTAGTGAGATCGACTCTTTCGTCCAAACATCTGATAAGCAGTTGTGTTTCTGTTGGGACCTGCTCCGCCCATATAGGAAATGGAACCGAAATGTTATTCTTACCAATTTGCATGAGCACTGGAGATAGGAAGGATATTTTTATCTGTGTGTCTATTTCCTTTTTAGGTTGCATGAGCCCGAGAAGAACACCAGAGAAATAACCCAGGTACAGTCCTTGGTGAGATGCCCTTCCTGGGATTCTCGCTGGTGTGATCTCCTTACATCAACCAGACTTGCAGATCCTGTTCTAAATTAAGACTCTTGCCCTGGAGTGGGGGAGGGGGACGGATAGAGGCAGGGGTGAGGGGAGTGGGGGATGCTCACATGGGAGAGTGTCACCGCCGCCTCGACCCAGTGCCCCCAGCGCACAACTCCAGGGGGCCCTGCTCATGGTTGTTCACTGATTGCCTCATGCAAGGGCGTGCTCCCTTTCTGGCACTTTGTCCGCAGCGCTGCTGAGGCGATTTCACGGGCACCGTGGTTGGCCTGATTCCGACAGACCTAGCCCTGCTTCTCACGGGCTGACGGCCGTCAGACCTTGGAGGCAGAGGGCTCCTCTGCCTCTTGTAACGAGACAGGCCCTGCCCTGAACCCGCCATGAGAGAGCACCAGCTGTCCTTGACATTTCCCGGGCTGTTGTCACCGTGTCAGATGCAGTCTGTTGCAGGGAGTCGAGCTGTTGAAAGCCATGGTGTTTTGTAAGCCCAAACTGTGGCTTGCTCTCCCAACCCGGGGACAGTCCCCCCACCCCCACCGCAGTGGCCCTGGACACAAGCCCGAGGGGTAATTAGGAACCAAGGCCTTCTCCCCAGTCACCTGGACCTCTGGACTTCTCTCTGGAACTTTCAGGGGGAAAGGATGATATGGAGAGGTGGTCCCTGAAACCTGCACAGAATTCGCAGCCAGCCATGACTTCCTGAGCACCTACTGTGTGCCAGGCCCTGGGCAGTGAGCAAGGCAGACACAGCCCGGCCCTTGTGGAACTCCTTACAGCCCTGGGTCTAGAATCCCCAGTGCCAGGTGCCAGCCCCTGCCAAGGAGGGACTTTAAAGCTGTGGTTGCGGGTTTCCCAGAGAGAAGTGAGTGAGTGTGCAGGGCCCGGGACAGAGGCTGTGTGGTGAGACCGCAGCTGTCGCGCCCAACAGACTTTGGATCCTTTCCAGCTGTGCGACTTTGACCAAGTTATTTAACCTCTCTGGGCTTCAATTTCTTCACTTGTAAAGTGGGGTAAGGTGTTCCTAGCCACAGGCTGAGGTGGAGCCTAGAGAAGGTGCTCCCTGTGATAGCGCCGAGCCTATAAGTCCTTGGGGGCTGAGCTCCAAGGGGTTACCGTTCACCAGCGGGGAGACCCCTCCACTTCTAGAACATGGGTGCTGGGCCCAGAAGAAGCGAAGTTTGTCATTCATGATGAGTATTTATAAGGCAGCCATTGTGTGTGATCAGATTAGCACATGGGAGATGTTCAGATTTGCTAGGCAGTCGATGATTGCTCGAATCTGTCGACCACACAGGTCCAGTCGATGTGTGCCAGGCTCTCCTCTGTGTTCCTTACCTGGGTGATCATGTCTGAGCCTCACGGGGACCCTGCAAATAGACACTGTTATAGCTCCGCCTCCCAGATGGGGAAACCGAGGCCCAGAGAGGTTTAAGTGAATTGTCCAAAGGCCCTCAGCGAGACAGAGCCAAACCAGGATTGAAACCCCAGGCTCTCACCACCTCTGCTGCCTGGGGTCTCCTTCTCACACGCCCCTGTTCTGTCTCCCAGACCCCAGCTTCACCCTGAGTGAGGCTGAAAGTCTTATCCATTCTTTCGTCTGTGCATTCATTCAGTCAACACATTCATGCTTCAGTGCCAGCCGTGGGTTCTGCCTTATAACAAATAGCTAGTGAATATGTGTTGAATAAACCAGTACATGGATGAGTATCTCCACCCACTGGGGGCCGGCATCCACTTGGACCCCCAGACAGAGTCCGTCCTGGGTGAGGGGTGGTCATGGAGGAATGTGCCATGGGCTGAAAGGTACAGAGTGGACTGAGTGTCATTTCGAGAAGGGAAATGGACACCAGGCAGAGGGAAAGACCCTGAAACGACAGAACAGAGCTTGGGGCAGAGGGGACAGTGAGGCAGCACTGTGAGGTGACAAAGCTCCTTTAGGCCTTGTGAGGATTGGAAGGGTAAGTCCGAAGGCAGGTGACCTGGGCCAGAGGACAGGGGGGTGTGAATTAGGGCTGAGCCAGTGGGGCCCGAGGGCAGACGGAAGCACCCAGCCTCGGTGCCGATGGGTGAAGGAGGGGGGCTCCAGAGCGCACTTCTCTCCACCACATTTAGATCCAGGACAACAATGACATCACGTACGCAGACTTGAACCTGCCCAAGGGGAAGAAGGCTGCGCCTCGGGCCGCCGAACCCAACAACCACACAGAGTATGCCAGCATTCAGACCGGCCCGCCGCCCGCGCCTGAGGACACCCTCACCTACGCCGACCTGGATATGGTCCACCTCAACCGGGCCCCCAAGCAGCCAGCCCCCAAGCCCGAGCCGTCCTACTCGGAATACGCCAGCGTCCAGGTCCAGAGGAAGTGAGTGGGACCGTGGTCGTCTCGAGGGTCTGTCCCCACGAGCCTTCCTGTCCCGTGCGGGACAGCCGTGATGGGGACAGCCAGCCCAGGTCCCAGAGGGCCGGGATGGTGCAGGCCCCGGAACTCCGGGATGAGGCTGGCTCTTGTCTCCCCAACCCACGGGGCTCTCTGGCATCCCCAGGGCAGCCACAGTCCCCCCACATCACCACACACGGAGGCTGATGTTGCCAGACTAGCGGGGGGACCCGCCTGGGAACTGGCCAGAACCGCCGGGGGGCCGGGAACCCTCCTGCCTGTCTCCATCAACACTCGATCTCGGTCACAGTCCTGGAGACCCTGATTGCCCCTCATTGTAGCCTGATCTTCCAGGGTGAGGAGGGAGGAAACCCCACCTCCTTTTACCATCACCCAGCAGGGGATTGGGGAGGATCTTCCCTTTAGATCGAATGGCCCCATCCATGGAGAAGCTGGAAAAAAAAAACCTTCTGGGACCCTCATCCCAAGACTTGGTGAGATTGCTGCCAAGAGTCCTAGCCTCCCTATTTCTGGACTGATGAGGCACCAGCCCTGGGGGAGGGGAGGATCCTCCGAGGAACCCCCACACCATCACCACCACCACCACCACCACCACCAAGGACTGAGTAACAAAACTCCCCCTCCTCCTGGTGGCCCTCCAAGACTCCTTGAGGACCCGTCATCCCAACCGTGACGCTCCGCACGGCCCCTCCTCTCCTTTCTAGACCTGAGCTTGCTTCCTCCAGCTAGCACTAACTCAGCGACATCTCGCCGTGGACGCCTGTAAATTATTGAGAAATGTGAAATGTGCAATCTTGAACCTGAGGTGTTAGAAAATTTGATCTGTGGTGTTTTGTTTTGTTTTGTTTTTTTTCTTAAAACGACAGCAACGTTATCTTGGCTCTTTGTCATGTGTTGAAGTACCTGGTTGGGTCTTGTGCAGTCTAAGGTTTACCAGTTGGTTGTCCTGGAGGGACCTTCTTGCAGCAGAAACTGAGCCCCTCCCACGCCCCAGACCCTGAGGACGGGGAGGACGGTGGTCGAGTGGCTGTCCCATGGAGATGCTTAGCCTTCCCTCCGGGATAATACTGGCCACGTTCTCAGCTGAGCCACGTGGCCAGTGCTGCTGCCTTCCGTGCCCCCAGCGTGCTAAGTCCAGACCCGCTCAGGGCTCCTCCAGCCTGGTCCTTCACAGTGCAGGCTTGTCGAGACCTGAGGCCTCAGTCTTCTCATCCAGAAAGAGGGGAGAGGACAGATGCCTCCTGCTCCATGCAGGGGAGAGAAGCTATGCCTGTCTGTTTCCCCCGCCCTTTAGCAACTACCCCATTCCAGCTCTCTGAGCTGATCCCTGCAGGAGGAATCTTCTGTTTCTGCGCTCAAACCCTTTTGGGATCAAACTGGAATAAATCCAAATCAGCCAGGAGGCCTGGGCAGCTGTGAAGCCAGGACTGACCCTCTTCTGTCTTCCTGTCTCAGGAGGGTTGGGCAGATGCTGTGACCTGTTACCCTGACCCTCACCCTTCAGTTGGGGGCCTGGCTGGGCCCAGAGCCAGCAAACATGGCCAGCCCTGTTGATTCAGTCTTCACGCATAACCAACCAAGTCTTAGAGCTGAGAGGTTGATCTTCGTCGCCCCCTGGGCCCAGCCATCCATCGGACGCCCCAGGGATTCCAGCCCATCAGAACAAGGAGCTGAGCGACCTTGACCGCCAGCAGGTCCTACATGTGGAACACCGGGAGCTCAGCTCAGACCCAGTTCTTTGGGGACAGAGATTTGGCATTTTCCACGATGGCAACCAGGGATCAGCTGAGCCAACCGGCCATGTGGGCAGCTTTGGCCGATGAGGCAGTTTCTCTGTGACATCTGGGAGCACAGTGACCCAGCCACCTGGCTCGGGCCATTTCCAAATTCCAAAAGGTTGGCTTGTAAACCTTAGTCTCCCTCTCTTCGGCCCAGAGAAGGCACATATGTGCTTGAGCGTACACACACACACAGACACACACACACACACAGACACACACACACATATGCACACAGAATTTTAAGAGAGCGTTTTCTTGGTGCCATTTTCATTTTATTTTATCTTGAATTTTGGAAGGGGAGCAAGGGAATGAGGCCAAGGGAGTCGTGTAGCTTCAGCTTCGGCCTGACAGCCTGGAGATTCCCATACCTTGTGTATCGAACCCCAGGAAAAGGAAGAGGTCGAAACAACACTACGGAAGGAGCGTGGTTTCGGGAGTTTATTTTAAGACTGCTAGGAAGGAAACAGGCCCCATTTTGTATATAGTTGCAACTTAAACTTTTTGGCTTGCAAAATATTTTTGTAATAAAGATTTCTGGGTAACAACGGTCCCTTTGGGTGTCGAGTGTCTTTGTCTCTGTGAGTGTGGCTCCCCCCCACCCCACCCCGTCCTCAGGAGGCTGGGAGAGGATTGCATGTGGCCCCCAGGGTTGGAGACTCCAGGGTTTGGGCCTCTCGCTGGGGTTTTCTAGACACCAAGACTTTGTTTCCCTGGCACAGAGGGAGCTGGCGGAAGGTTGTGCCCCAGACACCTGCGTAAGCAGACTTCCGACAGCCACGGGTGTGTCCCGGGTCTGCCCCTTTGCAGAGTTGAAACAGCTCACCCCCTGGAGACTCAGGCCTGTCGTCGACACAGGGGACAGTTGTGCCTGCAGCCAGCGTTCCTGTGCGGATCGAAGGGGGCCAGGGGGTGCCCAGCGCCTTGCTCGGCACGTGACAGGCCTTCGCTGAGGTGTTGGTCTTTCCTTCCTGCCCTCGACATTGCCCTTCCCCACCTATGAGGTCTCGGACGACTGGGTCACCACCCTCTGGGAACCTCACGTCCCCCTCGACTGAATTCAGAAACCCAGTGCGCGGCCTTGAATATTCTTGCCAAAGGTTTCATGTCAAGTGCTAGCATGGAATACGTGCTCACTAAATGCTGGCTTCCCTACCTCTCCCCCATTAGAATATTAGTAATATTGAAGACAGTTGTATAATGATGGCTATATGCTATTGACCATAACGAGTGCTTACCGTGTGTCAAGAGTCTACATTGATTAGTGCCTTCAAACCTCACAACCTCCGTAACATTCTTGACCTCACATAAAAGGTAAGGACGTGGCATAATACAGGCAGGGTCACACAGCTAATGAGTGCAGTCACTGGGACTCAAACTTCGGCTCTCTGACCTCAGTGCTCAGCCTCTAACCCCTGAGTCCACAGCTGTTAACAATCATGCACTGGCGTTGACCATGCACTGTGGTCAGTCCTGTGCCTGCCAAGGGCTTCACGGTCCTTACTTCTTACAATCCCCCAAACCACCATAGGAGGTTGGAATTCTTGACATCCCCATTTTACAGATGCGTAAACCGAGCTGCAGAGAAGTTAATTCATTTCCCCAGTGTCCCATGGCAGAGCCCGGCCTTGAACCCAGCAACCCTGGCTCTTCCTCACCACCTCGTACTGCTTCGTTCAATTCTCAGAGCTGTTGGCAAGGGTTGTGCCCATTTTGCAGGGAAGGAAGGTCGAGACTCGGGAAATGTGTGGGACCTGGAGAGCCCAGGCAAATGAACCCTTAGTTGAGTTGGGACTTGGCGCCGGGATCCACAGGGCCACGTGGGGTCGTCCCCGAGCCCTTGGCCTGAGACACGTGTTCAGGGATCTAAGACACTTAAGGCAAAGAGCCTCCCGCAGGGTGTGGAGAAGTCACCTGCCCCACAGGCTGGGACCTTGGTGGTGGCAGATAGCTCAGCTCAGCTCTCAGCTTTCCCCGGGATCCAAACTGGGAACTATGTGTGCTGCTTGGGGGGGCGGGGAAGCGTTCAAGGCGTGCGACAGGGCCAAGTGGGCGGGGACGTGCCTCCCATTTTCTAGGAAAATGAGGGGATGACAGACCGCGTGTCCAGGCAAGGAGACTTGGGAAATGTATTTTATGCAGCACCTGGGCCTTGCTTCTCCAAGGCCCAAATCTCCGGGGCTGTGGGCTGGCAGGCAAAATGCAAGATGATAGGAGCCAACTGACCCCCTTCCTGCCCGCCAGGAAATCATCAAGCATTTGGCATTTATCAGCTACCTCTGGTTCCACATTGAGCAAAGGAGAACCACAGGGCACCGCTGCCCTCCTCCAACCCTCCCCCAGCCCCCAACGTGAGGCCCCAGCGGCCATTTGCAGCCCCCTCCCCCTTTTACATCATAATCAGGAACATCTCTGCCTTCTCCGCAAGACTCTAACGCCCAACTGTGAAAAACCCTGCGTGTGCTAGCATATTCCCACCAGCCAAAATTTGGCCAAGGTTTGTTTATTTAATTTTTACACAAGCTCTTTTTACATCTTGGTCTCCTAAACTCTGTATAAATATTAACTTATTTAAAATCAATTCAGTCCATCCTCTTAACAAACCTGCGAGGTAGGTACTAGGATCCTCGTCTGTTTGATAAAGACATTGAAGCACAGACGGATCACACGTCGTCTTTAAGGGCCGCCCGCCATCCAGGAAGTGGCGTCCCTGTGGGTGTTCGTGGGCGCTAGACGGGCACGACAGGGCTGGGGGTCCGGCAGGGTCACGGACAGCGTTGGCATGCACTGGGCTCTGCTGGGAGCCGGGAAACACCATGTGGTCTTGGCCACCAAAATACCAGAGTACCAGGGCGGCCCCCCCATCGCCTCCCTGGTAGCAGCCAGTATCCTTGGGCTTGCCTGGTACTCAGCCTGCGGCCATCGGGGTCTCTATGGCCCTCCCTTAACCATGGCATTGTGTTTGTTGGGGTCTGGGTTTGTTTCTTGAACACAGGATTTTGACCCTGAAAACGCAGGGGCGTCTGTGTGGCTCAGTGGGCTGGGCCTCCCCTTCTTGATACCTGCTCAGGTCACAATCTTACAGTTCATGAAGTCGAGCTCCACGTTGGGCTCTGCACTGACAGCACACAGTCTGCTTGGGATTCTCTCTCTCTCTCTCTCTCTCTGCCCCTCTCCGCTCACCCATGTGTCAACTCTCTTTCTTTCAAAAAGAATAAACATTTAAAAAAAGATTTAGAACATGCTTCCAAAAAGACATGCTCCAGACGTTCAAAAACAGGCAAAACCTTGGAAACAGGGGCCTGGGGGTGGGGACAACCCTTGCAGGGAGGCAGTGACAGGGAAGAGTGTGAGGAGCCCCCTGGGTGACGAGATGTCCTGATCTTTCATGTGAATGATGTTATTTGGGGGCCTGTGGGCCTGAAACCCATCAGGTGCACATTGAACATGTCTGCATTTCCCTGTGTAGAAGTTATACCTCAAAAAAGAGACCAGTGCCCTGTCTCCCCGGGGATTCAGCCCGACTTGGTTGTCTGCCCCGACCTGGCAGTCCTGGAGCCCAGCTCGGGCCTGGCCCAGGTGACGGCTCTGGGAACACCGAGAGATACCATCCCGGTGACAAATAGAGCAGGCAGAACAGGAAAAGGAAAAGTGCGGCCTTTACAGGACAAGCCGTTTATCTGTCATCGCTCTGTCTACGGAGGCCACCTCACCGCCTCACCCTACACGCCCCCCCCCTTCCCGCCTCCTGGGTCTGCGGGTGCTCGGGCTGCCGCACAATCCTCACCCTGTGACCTTGGGCAAGTGGCTTCACCTGAGAGCCTCAGTTTGTTCTCCTGGGACATGGGATGGTACCTTCACCTGCAGGTTCTGGTGAAGGTTAGAGAACAGATCTAAGACCTTTTGCAACAGCGCGGGGCAGACAGCAGTCAACACACTCACACACAGACACGCTCACACCTTCATACCCCACCCCTGCAGGCGTTCACACACACATTCACACTCAGACATAACTCGTGTTGGGACCACACAGTTCACACCCACACCCCCCTTACACACACATTCATAGCCCCGTATCTACACACCTCACCCACGCCCCCCTTGGACACAATTTATACCCCTTTATCTACACACATCTATACATACACATCCACACTCATCTAGATTCACACCCACACACTCACATCCATACACACAAATCACATTCGCCTCCCAGACACACACCACTCACGCACACATTCACACCCACACACCAAGGCCAGGTTTTCAGAGGAGCTCAACAACGGTGGGTCTCCCCTCCTGGCTGAACTAATTTTACAAGGTCCCTCCCTCCCTCTTTAGCCGTGGGAGGCTCCCTCTTGCCAACTTTGGGGAATCCAACACCCAGCCTGGCCTTCGGGTCCTGTTCCTCACACCCCACCTGCCCTCTTTAAGGACACTTCCTGCTCCCCCTGGGTCTGGGCTAGACTCTCTGGCCAGGCTAGTCCCACCAGGTACCAGGTGGGGCTTCCTTTGACAGAGTTGGCCCCAGGCTGAGTCACCCTCTCTCCCATCTGTCCCCAACCAGACCATGAGCTCCCCAACATCAGAGTATCACTTTCTGCCTTAGAGATCCAGCCCCTGGGAGAAGGGAGACTGAAGGCCACCTCCAGGCACCTGAATTCTTCATTTCACTGAACTTCTTTTACTTCCTCTGAAGATGGGTGCTATGATGTCCACTTCACAGATAAGAAAATTGAGGCTCAGAGAGGTGAAGAGACAAGATCACTCCTTCAACCAGTCATTATTTCTCCAGCTCCTGCTGTGAGCCTGGCCCACCAAACCTCCAGGGAAACCAAGCCGACTGAAGCCAGGCCGCACCCTTATGAGCTCATGGGGTGTGAGGCAGCTGGAACATCTGGACAAGGGGTGTCCGTGTGTAATTTTCGGGAAGTTACAAAACCCGATGGATGCCAGGACAGAATAGCAAAGCCAAACGCAGCTCCGCCCCCTGTGGACCGAACCGATACCTGGGGGGCCTTTTCAAACACTGCCCCAGCCTGGCGTTGAAAGAAAGTTCCACCTTCTTTGCCTTATTTCCGACTACTGGTTACTTTTTCTTACTAGGAAAAAGTACACAGGCCTCACTCAGCGTGCATAGGGCAATAAAGGCTTTCAAAAGAGGAAACCCTGGGCTGAGTCCTAAAAGATGAGTAACAATGAACCGAATAAAAACGGTGTGAAGGAGCCAGGGCCGTGCAGAAGCCTCCTTCTCCGCGAGAGCTGGTCCCCGCCAAACACCGCGGCCCCATCTTGCATCAGTTTCCCCATCACTCCTTGCACTGGCAACACTAGCCTCCTGATGGGTCCTGGAATGAACCACAGGGCCTTTGCACACTCTACTCACTGTGCTTGGAACACCTGCTGGATCTATTTCATGCTTGTCCTCCAATCCAAACACTGGGTGAGTTCCCTTGTTAAACAACACTGTAACAGACCTGTCCAGGACCTCTCTGTAACCCTTGTCACTGCTTGTATCTAGATACTGACCTTGTGATCCCTTGACTAACATCCCCCTCCTTCGCTGCTCCGGCAGCGGCCTCAGGGTGCAGAGGGTGCTGGCTATGCTCACCAGTGTAACTCCTGTGTCTAGTCCTTGTGACGAACGCAAAAAATATAGGTTGGATGGATGGGTAGGAAGGAAGGAGGATGAATGGGTGACTGGATATGTGCACAGAAGGTTGGATGGGTGGGTGGGAAGGAAGGGAGGGAGGGAGGAGAGGTGAGGAAAGGAGAGCGTATAGAAAAGCCCAGAAGCTGAAGACTGCGGGGCATCTTAGGAGAACTGAAAATGGCAGGCTTGGAACTGGGACTCAAACCCCAATCCGGCTGACTGTTCCCACTGAGTCACTCTGCCTTTTGTCATGATCCCGTGCTCAGAGCCATCACTTTTTTCCTAATGGCTGCGTGCTTCCCAGCAGGCAAGGAGCCAGTGACCCTTGTCTGAGCCTTTGATGCCTCCTCCGGGGAGGCTGGGGTGGTGCTTAGAAGACATGATGAGAGATCGCAGACATCTTCCTCAGCCCTGAAATTGCACCAGCCTGGTGTGCGGCTGGCCCAGCGTCCAAGGGCAGACGTATCCTCCTGGCCCCGCTCCAAGGACATCGGGCCAAGGCCCCCCAAGCAAAAGGTGCAGTTCCCAGCCCCTTGGGCCTTCTGCCCCCACAGGGCCCACGCTGGGCAGGGTCAGCTGGTGCAGCAGCTGGTGGTGGTCATGTGGATCTGGGCCACGGAGCTGCCGCCAGAAGGGCGCCGGGTGAGGGTTTAACAGCAGGCAGGCTGTGGCCCCATAAAGGCTGCTGCCCCATTCTCCAACCCCCCCCACCCCATGCCAGCGAATGGCCCCCGGGCACACATAGATAAATGTGTCCCTACCACTGTCATGTGCGGGATACAGAGGCGCTGGGGCGGCCGGCCCCAAACTGCCGTTACCCCAGGACCTTTTGCTGGAAAATTTTTTCTTGGGGCAATTAAATCTTCAGCCATCTCCTCGCAGGGAGTGCCTGCTGCATTTTAATTATCCTTAAAAGTGGGAAGTAGGTGAAAGGACACGAGACGAAGAATTAAAAAATAACAAATCTGCTTATAAACACAGCCGTCATCTTGCGGGGGCGCATCTCTGCCGCAGGGAGGCTCCCCTGTCAGCTCTGCAAAGCCCTTGACCCTTCGCATCCCAAGCTCCCTGGGACGTGGGACGGGGGCCCCCTCTCAGGGGCAGAGTGGGGCTCAAAGTGCTGCTTGGTCCTCCGCACAGTCCACGAGGTGGAACTTACTGACCTTGTGTTACAGATGAGGGAACTGGGACTGAGCAGCTCACTGAGGTTTGAGCACGAGCCCCGGCAGTAACCGGTAACAAGGTACTGGTCCACGTAACACGTGGATGGATCTCAAAAAACCATCATGCTGAGCAAAAGGAGCAAGAGCCGGGGGCGCCTGGGTGGCTCAGTCGGTTACGCGTCCGACTTTGGCTCAGGTCATGATGTCACAGTTTGTGAGTTCGAGCCCCCGCATCCGTCTCTCTGCTGACAGTCTGCTTCTGATTCTGTGTCTCCCTCTCTCTCTGTTCCTCCCCTGCTCACTCACTATCTCTCTCTCCCTCTCAAAAATAAATGATTATTTAAAAAAATAATAATAAAACAATGTGATTTAATGTTTATCTAGATCTTCTGCTGTGCTAATCTCTATTGTGAGTGCTTTCCGTGTGCTCAGCTCCTTAGCCTCCACACCCATCTGTGACACAGGCACCGTGAAGGCCCCGTTTCCCAAATGAAGAAACTGAGGCACAAAGGAGTTAAGAAATTTTCTCAAGGCAATGAGGCTAGTAAGAGGCAGAGCCTGAGTTCAAATCCAGACAAACTATAGGGCCACATGGTTTTGTTTTGTTTTTTAATGTCTATTTATTTTTTATTTTGAGAGAGAGAGAGAGAGAGAAAGAGAGGTAGAGCGGGGGGAGGGGCAGAGAAAGAGGGAGAATCCCAAGCAGTCTCCGCCCCATCAGCCCAGAGCCCACCTGAGGGGACCAACCCACAAACCATGGGATCATGACCTGAGCTGAAAAATCAAGGCTTTAATATAACCAACTAAGCCTCCCAGGCACTCCTGGGATGAAGAGTTTTGAAAACAAAGTTCAGTCACCCAATGAATTAGTCTTAGAGGCAGGACTAAGTCCCAGGGCCTTTCCCACACGACAAAGCTGGCGGAAGGGGAAAATTCATGCATTCGGGAAAGATGTACCTGGTGTCAACTGTACATTATACTGTGGACACACGTGAAACAACAGAAAAGTCCCAGGCTCTTGGGGGTGTCTGTGGGGGAGGAGATCACCAGATAATCCCCAAAACAAAGGTGAGTTGCAGTCAGTGACCAGTGCTCAGACGGGGAGGTTGAAGGGACCCCCAAATGCACTTTCAGAAGGGGGAGTTTGAGCCAAAGCACACCCTCCTCTTACATTTGCGTGGAGACCGCACTGCCCTGGCTTGCACCCAATTAATTCCTCAGCCACCCTCTCCTAATGTGATTTCCCCTCCAAGCTGTGTGTTCCGCTGACACAGAGCAAGTTAGAAAGCCTTGTCTTTGAAAAGATGTGGCAAAGGCCCTTTGAAATCGCCTGTCCTGCTCTTAGCACCTTGAGCTTGAAGCTCAGCTATTTCAAGAACGGCCCCTGTGCATTCCCTGGCCCCCAGAGTCACATTCCAGCACAGTGGGAACGTATCTGGGCAACAGCTGGAGGGCTGGGCCCCCGGGGGAGGAGCCTTGCCTGGGGCCAAACACTCAGGCCCCTGGGAGACCCTGGGTGGCCTTGGCTCCAGGAAATCAGGCAAGGGAGGTAAAGCCTGTTCCCTGAACATTGGTTTACCACTTTGCTGAAAGCTATGATGCGGCGCTGGCTCGAGCTGGGCACTTTGGGTACAGTATCCAATTGATTCCTCTCTGTAGCCCTAGACCACCCCCCGGGGCTCCCAGGGGAGCACAGAGAAGGGAGGCGACTTGCCCGAGGTCACACAGTGCTGTAAGGACAGTGTTGGCATCTGAGCCCCACCCCCCACCATCTGGGGCTTCCTGAGCCTCATCTCAGACCATGTCCACCTGCTGAGATCATCACTCTACACCACTGGGTGAATATGTTTTTGGAAGTCACCCGCTCTGGATTCATTTTCCGGTCCCCCTA
>PJEM01017407.1:0-22132 GCA_004023845.1 Helogale parvula
GAAAATATTTTATTTTATTTTAATATTTTATTGTCAAATTGATTTCCACACAACACCCGGTGCTCTTCCCCACAAGTGCCCTCCTCCATCACCACCACTTCTTTTCCCCCTCTCTCTCCCCCTTCAACCCTCGTTTTGTTTTCAGTATTCAATAGTCTCTCAGGTT
Source organism: Helogale parvula (assembly GCA_004023845.1). NCBI lineage: Eukaryota > Metazoa > Chordata > Mammalia > Carnivora > Herpestidae > Helogale > Helogale parvula. The sequence continues at coordinate 167 of PJEM01017407.1, forward strand.
TTGTGTCCCTCTCTCTCCCCAACTCTCTTTCCCCCTTCCCCTCCCCATGGTCCTCCATTAGGTTTCTCCTGTTTTCCTGTTAGACCTATGAGTGCAAACATATGGTATCTGTCCTTCTCCGCCTGACTTATTTCACTTAGCATGACACCCTCAAGGTCCATCACTTTGCTACAAATGGCCAGATTTCATTTTTTCTCACTGCCATGCAATACTCCATTGTGTATATATACCACATCTTCTTGATCCACTCATCAGGTGATGGACATTTAGGCTCTTTCCATGATTTGGCTCTTGTTGACAGTGCTGCTATGAACATTGGGGTACATGTACCCCTATGCATAAGCCCTTCTGTATCCGTTGGGTAAATCCCTAGCAGGGCTATTGCTGTGTCATAGGGGAGTTCTATGGATAGTTTTTTGAGGACCCTCCACACTGTTTTCCAGAGCAGCTGCACCAGTTTACACTGCCACCAACAGTGTAGGAGGGTGCCCGTCTCTCCACACCCTCGCCAGCATCTATAGTCTCTTGATTTGTTCATTTTAGCCACTCTGATTGGCGTGAGGTGGTATCTCAGTGTGGTTTTGGATTGGTATTTCCCTAATGATGATTGATGCTGAGCATCGTTTCATGTGCCTGTAGGCCATTTGGATGTTGTCTTTGTATGTTTATGTCTTCTGCCCATTTCTTCACTGGGTTATTCACTTTTCAGGTGTGGAGTTTGGTGAGTTCCTTGTAGATTTTGGAAACTAGCCCTTTATCTGATATGTCATTTTCAACTCTTTTCCCATTCCTTCGGTTGCCTATTCGTTTTTTTGATTGTTTCCTTTGTAGTGCAGAAGCTTTTTATCTTGATGAAGTCCCAATAGTTCAGTTTTGCTTTCATTTCCCTTGCCTTTGGGGATGTGTTGAGTAGGAAATTGCTGCAGCTGAGGTCAAGGAGGTTGTTTCCTACCTTCTCCTCGAGGGTTTTGATGGTTTTCTGTCTCACATTCAGGTCCTTCAGCCATTTTGAGTTAATTTTTGTGTATGGTGTGAGAAAGTGGTCTAGTTTCATTCTTCTGCATGTTGCTGTCAGTTCTCCCAGGACCACCTGCTACAGAGGCAGTCTTTTTTCCATCAGATACTCTTTCCTGCTTTGTCAAAAATTAATTGGCCGTACATTTGTGGGCCCAGTTCTTGGTTTTCTATTCCATTCCCATTGGTCTATGTGTCTGTTTTTGTGCCACTTCCTGATTCACCCAAGTGCCCTGCTTCCTACTCTTCTTACTCCTACTTATGGTCTTATCTTGCAACTCATAGAGTCCCTTTTAACATTTCTTGTAGGCCTGGTTCAGTGGTCATGAATTAGTTTAACCTAACTTTTGTTTTTCTGGGAAACTCTATCTCTCCTTCTATTCTGAATGAACAGCTTTGCTGGATAGAGTGTCCTGGACTGTAGTATTTTTCCTTTCACCACTTTGAATATATCATGCCACTCCCTTCTGGCCTGCAAAGTTTCTGCTGAAAAATCAGCTGATAGACTTATGGGGTTTACTTAGTACCTGTTTTCTTTTCTCTTGCTGCTCTTCAAATTCTCTCTTTATTACTACTTTTTTTTTTTGCCATTTTAATTACTACGTGTATTGGTGTAGAACTCCTAGGCTGATTTGTTTGGGGCTCTCTGGACCTCCTGGATCTTGGTTTCTGTTTCTGTTCCCAGATTTGGGAAGTTTTCAATGTTAATGTTATTATACTTGTTGGTGTCTCTGAGTTCACTATTTCCATTTTTTATTATTTTTCTTCTCTCTCCTGCTCAGCTTGATTGTTTTCCATTACTGTGTCCTCCAGGTCACCAACCCCTTCTTCTGTTTTCTCTAGTGTACCATTTATTCCCTCTAGTGTATTGTTCATTTCAGTCATTGAGTTTTTCGTCTCTGATTGCTTCATTTTTATGTTTTGTATCTCTTTGTTAAGGTCCCACTGAGATCCTCCACTCTTCTCAAGCCCAGTGAGTATCTTTATGATCTTTAAATTATTTATCAGATCTATTGTTTTCCTCCATTTCATTTAGCTCTTTTGCAGTAATTTTGGCCTGTTATTTCACTTGGAATACATTCCTGTCTCCTCATTTTGTCTAATTCTCTGGGTCTGTTTGTATGTGTAAGGAAAGTCAGCTATGTCAGTTGCTCTTGAAAGTAGTGACCTGTAGTAGTATGAAGAAGAGGTTATATAGTACTTACAGTGTAAGATCCCCTGTTCACCAGAACTCGGTGCTTCAGGAGTATCTCCTATGTGTGTTGTGTATGCCTTTCTGTTGTCATTGAGCTGCTTTTGCCTTAAATCCAGTCATCTGCAATGGCTCTCTTTGTCTATTGTAGGCAGTGTTTAGTGCCTGTGTTGTTAGTGGGCCAGTCTAGGGTATCTTTGGGCTTGTGGTGAGTAATAACAAGCATTTACAAGAGATGCAATATTTCCAAACTGCAGGGTTCTTTCCCTGTGGTGTCCCCTGGGAAGTTTTTGTTGGTGGGCAGGGCCTGTATTCAGACCAGATGATGCCCCCCAGCTCATTGCTGGTGCTGCAGACCAGTGTATGTGGTTATCTTCTCCTCTCCCTAGGGCAGGAATCACATTGGAGTGTTTCTGGCCCCTGTTGTGGCTGCTTGCACAATGCCAGACTTGTGGCACCTCTTTCAATGGGCTCTGACCAGGGCTTATTGGAGAGGGTAGGTCTGCAGGAGAACATGAGGGGTAGGGCATTTGGTGTTAGCAAGGTTTGTGCAGGTCTCTTGTGGGAGGGGACCAGGAGCTGCTTAAGAAAATTCTTGCCACAGGGGTGGAGATGTGTCCACAGGAAGACATGCAGGTGAGGCATGGGGTGCCAGCAAGGTCCACGAGGTCCACTGCAGGAGTGAACTAGCAGTGGCCCAAAACTCCTGCCCAACTCCTCTAGGCTAGAGAAGGCAGATTCACTGTAGCATGCAGGGGTGGGGCACACTGTTAGCAAGCTAGGTGGGGAGTGTTGTGATGCGCTGGTTCCTGAAGATGTCCATCTAGCTAGGCTGGAGGTGAGGGAAGGAAATGGTGCACACCAGCTCTTTTGCTCTTGGAGAAATCTCTCAGAGGTCCCTGCCCCTTCAGCACCACTCTGAGATCAGTAAACAAACTTTTCTTCTGCATACCTCCAGTGTTTTTCAAACTGCTACTTTTATACTTCATCTCTCTGGGATTTTTTTTTGGTGTGTGTACTGTCTCTTTAAGAGTAGACAGTTTCTTCTCTTCCTCAGGGTTCCCACAGGGCACAGTCTGCTGATTTTTAAAGTTCTAGGTTTTAAGCCTTGTTGATTACAATCAGTGAGTGCTGTTTACACCCACAAAATTAAGCTCCTCCAGTTTTCAAGGGTGTTCTCTGTGCCTGGGGTGCTTAGTATCAGGGTCTGGTCTCTCCTCTCTGCATCCACAGCATCCCTCTTTCCCATGAACAGTCCCATGGGTCTTTTTATCTCCCCATCACATTTCAGTTCTTCCTACTCTCTTCAATATGGCCTCTTCCCTACAGTCAGTTGTGGAGAGCCTGTTCTACCAGTCTTCTATTCATTTTCTGATTTATTTACATGATGTGGGTGTTATCTAGTTGTATCCAAGGGATGAGGTGCTCTTAGGACCTTCCTATTCCACCATCTTCCCTGGAAGTCCCTGCAACAACAACTTTAAGGTGCTGAAAGGAAAAATCATTAACTCGGAATTCTTTATCCAGCAAAAATATATGTCAATAATGAGGTGAAACAAAGACATTTTCACAGAAAAGAAAACTAAGCAAACTTGTCACCAGGAGACATGTGCAATTTTATCATCAGGAGGCCTGAGTTACAAAAAATACTATAGAAGTTCTTCATGCAGAAGTGAAATGACACCAGATGGATCTCCAAGAAGGAATACAGAGCATCAGAAGTGGTAAATGTGGAATAAATATAAAATATTATTTTTCTCTAATGGCTTTTTATTTAATTTTTTAACATTTATTCATGTTTCAGAGACAGAGAGAGACAGAGTACAAGCAGGGGAGGGGAAGAAAGAGAGGGAGACACAGAATATAAAGCAGGCTCCAGGCTCTGAGCTGTCAGCTTAGTGCCTGATGCAGAACTCAAACCCATGAACCGTGAGATCATGACCTGAGCTGAAGCTGGTCACTTAACCGACTGAGCCACTCAGGTGCCCACCAACAGCTTTTTAAAAGAAGGTAAGGTGCATTTCAAGTAAAGGAAACAGCATAAATAAAAGTAGAAAAATGGGAAACCATATGTTGTTTTAAGGAATTACTACAGCTTGTTATTTGCAATCGTAAGTATGATAAGAGGACTAGAGGGCCCATCATACTAAGGATCCTGTTCCTAATTTTTATGGGAAAGTTTTCAAACCAGAAAATGACATAGTCGGATCTCTATTTATTTAGATCACTCAGGCTACAGAAGGAAGAACAAATTTTAAGGGACAAAAGGAGACAGAAAACTCAAGCCATTTCAGTGATCCAAGAGAGATATTGAAGAAAGTGAATTAAGAGAACCTGACCTACAGAAGTAATTGTACAGAGGTCTGATGAACATAGCTCAAACATATTTTGGAAGTAACATCTTGTATGCATTGGGGATTGTGAATAAAGTAGAAAAATATCACTTGAAGCATTAAGAAAGGTTGAGGGAGTTTTCCCTTAGTATATACAAATTTACTACCTGGTTTTCTGGTAACAATGTACTGGGCACTAACCGATATATCCTGTCTCATCTGTCTCATTAATAACACTTAAGCTTCAAACTTCTTATTATTTTTAGGTTTTATTTTAATTCCAGTGTAGTTCACACACAGCTTTATATTAGTTCCAAGGGTACAATATAGTAAGTCAACAATTCCATATATTACTCAGTGTTGATCAAGATAAGTATACTCTTAACCACCTTCATCTATTTCTCCCATCTTCCCCCTGCCCCCACCTCCTCACTGGTATTGCAAGTCAAAACCACAATGAAATATCAAATTTCATATTTAATACCAGGTGAATAAAATCCTTCATCCCTTGGCCACAGCTATTTTGATGAGGTTACATAGTAGAAAGAGGGACTGAATAGTTCAGTGAACAGACCTACCAAAACTCAATAATGTAGCCAGCACCGAAAGATGAAGTGAGTCAATCAGATTTTCTCTCTCAGAGAAAGAGAACAAAGAAAACTTCAAAGACTGGGTCATTTAACAGTGAGAAGCAAGGCTGAAACTACATGTCAAAGAGAGAAAGGCAAGCTCCAGAAATATGGAAATAAGCAGACACGTACATCCTCCATGAGAAAGTGACACTAATTCCAGAAAGAGACAAAAAGAATAAGCTGACATTTTAGAGATACCTTGGCTTCTGTGCCTGGCATAAAATAGGGATTCAAAAAACATATTTGTTATTGTTGTTGGCTGGAAGAATAAATAAATGAACAAATTAACAAATGAATGTGGCTGACTTTTCCAGTGCCAGTTTCTGTAAAGAGTTTCTTGCAGCCTTATTATCTAGTTCCTCAGAAATCTCTATCCCTATCTTCCCATTTCCCCATTTCTATTCCTTTATTGTACTCAACTCTATTGTGTCACATTTCATAGAGCTCTATGACCATCTGTATTCTTTTCAGACTGAAAAGTAGAGCAGAAATGACCACCAATTTTGTTGCAATTTTTTTTTCAACATCTCTAGTCCCTAGTCAGAAATTCTCAATATGTACCCTTATCGGTGATGGATACATTTAGACACAGGAGATCAAACAGCCTGACTACATACCAACACTATTCTACCTGAAGGGCCTATGTAGATTTGATTACTTAAATTTTGTAGGCTACACCCTTTCTGGAATCACTCTTTTCCTGCTGAAAACTATCTGTGTTCTCTGTAGATAACAAGTCTTTGAAGTTTTCTTTGGGTAGCTCTCTGGGCTGCTACCTTCTTCATACCTTTCCTAGACCAGGTGTTCTGTTTGGATCACAGCCCAGGTGGAGTGAGAAATGATGACAGTACCTGATCATCATTGCAGAAGGCATTCCTGAACCCCAGATATGAAATTTTGCCACACTTATTTTAAAATAACACAGCAAAGTGTCTGAACCAGTAGCAGAGACCACTAGCAGAGACTTCAAACTACAATAGAAAAAGTATTCCCCTTTTGCACTACTGAGGTTGAATGGAAGAATTTTTTAAAAAAAGGTTTTCTTTAAAAAAACTTAAAAACAAGGGAGATGTTTTCTCATTTCTGCTGCTTAGAACTGCCTAATGCTACACATTCTGCATGGAGGAGGAAATTAGATGGAAGAAGAAAGGAACAGAGGTGATTAGCCTGTCACTGGAAACAAATATTAAAGGATGAAAGAATAGAGAACAAATTTGTCAGTTCCTTAAATAACTAATGAAATAATTATAAGTTAATTGTCTCTGAATTATCTAGCTATGACGTAAGGTCAAATCCTTTCTTTCTGAATTTTTCTTCGTTCCTTTCAATCTTATCCAAATGATAGCATCCGAATTCATATCCCTCTGCAACAAGCATGACCTTCCTCAAGACACACCTGGCTGGGCTGAATGTGCCCTAAACAAACTACACAATCAGCATTTGCTTAAAAGCATGAGAATGGAAGTAAACTCAGTCATAGATTAAAGTATTAATCTAAAGAGATTCTACAAAATTCTAGGTTTTCTAATTGGTTAACATATCATTTTTCATAGTGTTAACTTATAATCCTTTGTATTTCTTTAGTGTCAGTTACTTCTCTTTTGTTTCTGATTTTATTTGAGTCCTTTCTCTTTTCTTGATAAGTCTGGCTAAGGGTTTATCAATTTTGTTTTATCTTTTCAAAGAACCAGCTCTTGGTTTCATTAATTTTTTTTAAATTCTCTATGTCATATATTTCTGCTCTGCTCGTTATTATTTCCTTCCTCCTACTCACCTTGGGATTTGTTAGTTCTTTTTCTAGTTTCTTTAGGTATGGTATATGGTTAGATTGCTTATTTGAGCTTTTCTTGTTTCTTGGGGTAGGCCTATATCACTATATATTTCCTCTTAGAACTCCTTCCAATGTGTCCCAGATATTTGGGACCAGTGTTTTCATTTTCATTTGTCTTCACATATTTTTTTCATGGACCCATTGATTGTTTCATAACATGTTATTTAGCTTCCATGTGTTTGGGATTTCCCCCCATTTTTTTCTTGTGATTAATTTCCAGACTCATACTTTCATTTCTTTGTGGTCAGAAAAGATATATGGTATGATTTTAATTTTCCTAAATTTACTGATAATTGTTTTGTGATCTAACATGCAATCTATTCTGGAGAATGTTCTATATGCACTTAATAAGAATGTGTATTTTCTTGTTTATGATTGGAATAAATACATTCCTAGAAACATACAATCTTCTAAAACTGAATAAGAAATAAATAGAAAATCTGAACAGACCACCTAAGAGTAACCAAACTGAATTGGCAATCCATGAGCATGGTTTGGAAAAATTAATACTAAGTGCCCATACTGCCCAAAGCAACCTACAGATTCAATAAAATCTCTATCAAAATACCAACAGCATTTTTCACTGAACTAGAACAAATACTCCTAAAATTTTTACAGAACCACAAAAGACTCCAAATAGCCCAGGCAGTCTTAAGAAAGAAATACGCTTGAGGTATCTCAATTCCAGATTTCAAGCTATACTACAATGCTGTAGTAATAAAAAATTTATGATGATGGCAAAAAATAGACACATAGATCATGGAAAATAATAGAGAGCCCAGAAATAAATCCATGATTATGTGGTCAGTCAATTCATGACAAAGGAGGCAAAAATATACAATGGGGGAAAGATAGTCTCTTCAATAAATGGTTCTGGGAAAACAGGAGAGTACATGCAAAAGAATAAAACTGGATCACTTTCTCACATCATACACAAAAATAAACTCAAAATGGATTAAAAGCCTAAATGTCTGACCTAAAACTATAAAAATCCTAGTAAGAGAACATAGGCAGTAATTTCTTTGACTTCAACAGTTGCAATATTTATCTAGACATGTCCACTAAGGTAAGAGAAAAAATGCAAAAATAAACTATTGGGACTGCACCAAAATAAAAAGAGTTTTCATAAAGAAGGAAATCATCAACAAAATGAAAACACAACCTACTGAATGGAAGTAGATATTTGTAAATGATACATCCAATGTGGGGTTAATATCCAAAATATATAAAGAACTTATACAACTCCACATCAAAAAGCCAAACAATCCAATTAAAAAATGAGCAGAGGATATAAATATACATTTTCCCGAAGGAAACCTACAGAAGGCTCACAGTCACATGAAAAAAGATGCTCAACATCACTAATCATAAGGGAAATGAAAATCAAAGCCATGATGAGATATCACCTTACAACGGTCAGAATGGCTAACGTTAAAAACACAAGAAATAACAAGTTTTGGTGAGGATGTGAAGAAAAGGTACCCTTGAACACTGCTGGTGAGAATGCAAACTGGTGTAGCCACTATGGAAAACAGTATGGATGTTTCTCAAAAAATTAAAAATAGAAATGCCATATGATCCCTAATTCCACCAGTGGATATTTACCCAAGTAAATGAAAGTACTACTTCCAAAAGATCAGGGACTTCTCAGGCCTGACCGTTACTCTGTTACTCGGCCAGGCCAGTTGGCAGGGAGGGCACTCTGTGTCCTCAGGGCCTCCTGTCTGGCTGTCCCTGTGGTGAATACGGGGTGCACATTGAACCCTGCTGGCAAGACGTGGTGTACTAGCTGCATCATTGGGCTGTGGAGAAGTCATTATTAAAGTGTTAAATCTCTAAAAACAAAAACACAAAAAGATATATTCATCTCTATGGTTGTTGCAGCATTATTTATAATAATCAAAATATGGAAGATATATATAAATGGCATATCTATCTATCTATATTTCACACACACACATATACATATAGGGATATTATTCAGCCATAAACAAGGATGAGGTCATGCCATTTGCAACAACATAGATGGATCTAGAGAGAATTATGCTAAGTGAAGTAAGTCACACTAAGAAAAACAAACATCAAGTGATTTCATTCATATGGAGAATCTAAAGAATAAAACAAATGAATAAACAAACAAAAAGCAGATTCAGACCTACAAATACAGAACAGACCAATACTTGCCAGAGAGGAGGGGGATGGGCAAAATGGGTGAAAGGGAGTGGGAGATACAGGCTTCCAGTTATGAAGTGAAGAAGTCATGGGAATAAAAGGTACAGAAGAGGGACTAGAGTCAATGATACTGTAGTACTGATGTATGGTGACAGATGGTAGGTACACTTGTAGTAAGCATAGCATATAGAGATACTGAAAGAGTATGTTGCACACTGGAAACTAATCTAACATATATGTCAACAATACTAGATTAAAAATTTATAAATTAAAAAAAGATGTTTTAATAAATTCTACTTACATGCTTTTGCAATCTTTGTGTACCAGCCATTTTGTGTTCCAAGTCATTAGCCTGGAAAAGAAGAATCAAAAAGAACAATCCTCAATGGTAATAAAATCAACTGTTTTTCTCCTGGGTCACTAACAACTGTAGTCCCAGTTCCCCTACCTCCTATTGCCCAGTAATTTTTGTCTCTAACAAACCATTTGCAGGAGTGGGAGCACCTCACAAACTCTCCATAACAGGTGGCAGCCCATACTATCTTAATCTCTCCACCCTTTTTTAAAGTAAACTCTTTTATTTTGAGATAATTAGATCATGTGCAGATTATATGGGATCATGTACAGTTTACCCAATGGCAAAACTTATAAAACTGTAAGACATTGGCATTGATATGGTCAAGATATAGAATATTTCCATTACCACAAGGATCCTTCATGTTACCCTTCACTGACTCACCTACTTTCCTAGTGCCCCTAATCCCTCCTAACCTCCTGGCAACAACTGATCTATTCTCCATCTCTATAATTTTGTCATTCTAAGAATGTTATATAAATGGAATCATAGCATATGTAACCTCTGGAGATTTGATCCCCCCTCCCTTATAATTCTCTGGAGATACATCCAGGTTGCTGCATGTATCAACAGTGTGTTCCTCTTAACTACTGAGTAGTATTTCTGGTATGGATGTATCATAGTTTCTTTAACCATACTGAGAGACGGATATCAAGGTTATTTTCAATTGGGGGCTATTACCAAAAAAGCTGCTATAAATATTCATATTAGGTTTTTATGTGAACATAAACTTCATTTCACTAGGATAAATGCTGTGCTAAGTAACAGTCATGTTTGGTTTATTAAGAAAGTGCCAAACTGTTTTTCATTGACTGTATTACTTACATTGTCACCAGCAATGTATGATTGATCCAAATTCTCCAGCAGTGTCATCAACATTTGATGTTGTCACTATTTTAATTTTAGCCATTCTAGTAGCTTTATCTCATTAGAGTATTAATTTACATCTCCCTAATGGATAATGACGTTGAACGTTTTTTCATGTGCTTATTTGCCACCTGTGTATGATCTTCGGTATAATGTGCCTTGAAGTCTATTGTCTATTTTCTAATTAGCTATTTGAGTTCTTTTTTCTGTTGAGTTTTAGAAATGCTTTACATAGTGGAGACACCAGATATATCAAGTACGTGGCTTGCAAATACTTCCTACCTCTCTGCAGCCTCGGTCAACAGGGCCTTTCCTGAAGCAAAAGTTTTGAATTCTGATGAAGTCCTTTATAGATCATGGTTTTTGCTGTCAAGTCTAAAAGTCATAGATCCTGAAGACTTTTCTATGCTTTTTTCTACAAGTTTTATACTTTTATGTTTAAGTTTACAATCCACTTTGAATTAACTTGTGTATAATGTAAAACTTAGATTAAGGTTCCTATTTTTTTAAACCCATGGACATCCAATTGCTCCATCATTTGTTAAAAAGGCATCTTTCCCCTACTAAATTGCTTTCAATCTTTGTCAAAAATCAGTTGGGCATATTTTGTAAGTTTCTTTCCCTCTGTTGTGTTTCAGTGATTGATATGTCTATCCCACTAGACCACACAGTCGATTGTTGTAGCTATATATAGTAAGTTTTGAGACTAAGTAGACTGATTCCTTCATTTCTGTTCTTTTAAAAAAAGGTTTTTTTTTTTAGCTATTCAGTGCTTTTGCTTTTCCATGAAAATTTTTAGAATGATATTACCTATATCCACAAAAAAATGTTGCTGGGATTGTGATGGGAACTGTGTTTAACCTATATTCAATTTAGGAAGAATGTTGATGCCTCCAAATCATGAATATATTATGTCTTTATGTTTATACATATCTTCTTTGATGTCTTTCCTCAGTTTTCAGTACAAATTCTATATGTATTTGGTTAAAATTACATCTAAATATACTTTTTACTTAGTAAATGATTGTAAATAATATTGTATTTTTATTTTGGAGCTCACATGCACATTGCTAGTATATAGAAATAGAATTTTCTTTGTATTTTTACTCTCATATGTTAAGAACTTGGTAATTTCACTTATAAGTTCTATACATTCTGTGTGTGTGGAATCCTTAGGATTTTTTTATGTAGATAAATATATTATCTGCAAATAGGGACAGTTTTCTTCTTTTAAGATTTCCGTGCTTTGTATTTCCTTTTGTCTTAATACCTCCTTTGCATATGTTGAGAACATCGGATATTATTATAAATTTTGCTTCAAGTATCAAACATAATTAAGAAAATTCAGGAGAACAAGGAAAGCCTATTATATTTACCCACGGTTTTGCTTACCATGTATTCCTTTTCTTCCTGGTGGTTCAAGATCCCTTCTTAACTTATTTCTTTATTGTTTAAAAAACTTCTTTTAGCCATTCTTTTAGGATCAACTTCTTGGCAACAAATTCTCTTTTAATTTTCCTTCATCAGAGAATATCTTGATTTCTCCTTAATTATTGAAGGATATTTTTGCTGGATACAGGATTCTTTTTTTTCAGCACTTGAATATACTGTGTCACTTCCTTCTGGTCTCCATGATTTCTGATGAAAAGTCTACTGTTGTTCTAGTTGTTTCCCCCTATAAGTAAAATGCTGTTTTTTCTCTGCTGGTTTCAAATTTTTTTTTTAGTTTTAGTTTTCAGAAATCTATGATGACGTATTTTAGAATGGATTTCTGTGCATTTGTTCTATCTTGCTATTCTGCCCTTTCCTGATCCCCTGGCTAAGACAGCAGACTTTTTGTTGGAGTTTCTTTCCTTTGTGCTTGCTGGCATTTCAGGTCTCTGGCTTCTTCAGCTCCAATTCTGGGATTTATGAGGCCAAAAAGAAAACAATGGAAACTCACCATCATATTGTTCCTTGAGTCTCAACATACCTAGCTGGTCTGCCCTTTTCTATCTACCTTTCAAAGTCTTCTTATATTTGTTTCATATTTAATCTCCAGAGTTTTTAGTTGCATTTAGGAGAAAGAATAGGGAAAAGTACATCTGCTGCATCTTCCTGCAAGCGTAAATATATATCTCTTCATTTTTAATAAAAAAATAAAAGTAAAAGTAAATCTTGAAGATCACTTCTAAGAGCTGAGGTTCTTGGGGGTAGTCTCTCCTACCTCTACATGCATTGCAAACATCCTAGAAAACAATGTGTGGTTGGGTCATAAAACATCCCAAATGAGTTATCAATCAATATGGTCAATGTGAGGAATACTGAGAAATACTGGGACTGAGGTAGGAGAGAAATGGGGTGGAGAACTTGAGAGCCTAGATAGTAACTCAGAGTAGCGAGTGGGATGGCTTAATTTTGAAGATGAAAGATGAGCCTTTAGGGGCTTCAAGTTCTCCTTTCATGGATAAGCACAGTGTTTTTTGTTTTGTTTTATTTTGTTTCTGTAAAGATTTAAACAGCAATAAATACAAGCCCAGGCTCCAGAAAGCACCATCCATAATGCTGCCTTGACTCATCCTTGCCAAGAGCCAGACATACATCTTAGCCTGATCATTGCTCACTTCTAGCAAAATCATATAACCTACAGCCCCCAAAGAATAAAATCAGATACCCCAAACCACACTTGGGCTATACCTCCCTGTTTCCTACCACCTCTCCCTGGCATCTTCATCCAACCTCAGTTTAATAATTGACTTCTACTTGAGTCCCTTCTTTTGGATTGAGATTTTTCACTATATCTGGTTTTCTAAAGAAACCCTGAGTATTTATAGTGATTTATTAGACCTCAAGACACAGAAAACTCTATGAGAGGGCACACAAGCAATGTTCTTGTTAGGCACTGTTAAATTTGTTTTGAGGACTGCCATACATTCTGATTCACATTTATCATGGACATTCCACTCAGCTAAATTGACCAGTTCCCATTCTCAGGTTAACCCTGGGACCCTTTCATATTATGAAATGGAAAGATGAGGTCCAGAAGCCAGCCAGACATCCAATGGTGCTTGCAACAACAGGTCTTTAGAGCATTACTTCTCATTACATGTTTTTCCTTACTCCAACGCTATTAATGGTTTTGCCACTGTCTTCTCTAGGTCTGAACGCTTCATAATATCACCATAACTTGGCTTATGCTATCTCAATATTTGCCATATTCTGGAAGGTTCTTCATCCAAGTTTTCTTAGTACCTACAACCCAGGCTCTTGCTCTAGAAACCTCTGCTGAAGAGATGGGACTTGGTTAATGCATATAATGCCATTCCTCCCTTAATAAGCCAGGAAACACTTTCCCTCTGAAGCTGGGATGCCAGCATGGAATCCTTCTCAACACAGTTCTCGAAACATACTTTGCAAATTGATCTGCATTGCAATTCCTGACCTTTGAGAGCTGCCGTCTTGGGCCTCTAACTATGTCCTAGGAAAGTACCCTATCCATTGATGTCTATATTTCCAAAATATCTAGTCTTTTTACCATTCACATCCAAATTATATTTATCAATGGAGATCTCTTTGTATAGGAAGATATCAAAAAAGCTATCCTAGGAGCAAAATTAACACTGATGTGTAGAAGAAAGTAAAGAATTCGAATAGATAGGTAAATCAGTAAGCAAACAAACAAGATGGATTTATTTCTTCTAAACCATACTAAACTGTTTATCTACCTTGCTTACTAATTAGACTGAGTTGGGATAGCAGATAATAGCAGGTATTATAGATGGAGTCAAGGTACTATTTTGGACAGGGACAAACATTCTGCTACTGAAGAAGGATCTGACTTTCCTATAATTCTTCCTTGTATTTACCAAACGTATTCTTAATTTTATTTTTTAAGAATGTTTTGATGTTTATTTAATTTTGAGAGAGACAGAGACAGAGCATGAGTGGGGTTGGGGCAGAGAGGGAGACACAAAATCCAAAGCAGGGTCCAGGCTCCAAGGTGACAGCACAGAGTCCAACGCAGGGCTCAAACTCATAGACCATGAGATCATGACTTGAATGCTTAATTTACTGAGCTACCCAGGAGCCCTGTATTCTTAATTTACATACAAACATACAAAGATTTTCTTATTAGGCTTTGTATACACTCTATAATAGAAACAAATGTTTACATATTGTCTTAGTTCCGGCTGAATAATATTACACTGTATGGACATGCCACTATTTGTTTATCCATTCATCAGCTAATGGACACTTAAGTTGTTTCCGCTTTGGGGCTATTATCAACAATGTTTCTATGAACATTCATGTACACGTTTTTGTGTGAACATATATTTTCAATTCTTTTGGGTATATATCTAGAAATGGAATTGCTGTGATAACTCTAACCATTTGAAGAACTGCTAAACTGTTTTCCAAATTGGCTGCACCATCTTATATCCCCACCAGCAGTGCAGAAGGTTATTTTGTTTTTTTAATAGTGGCCATCCGGAATAGGTCTGAGGTGGTACCTCATCATGGAATTTTAAAAAATTATTTATTTATTTTGAGAGAGATAGAGTGCAAATGGGGAAGGGGGCAGGGGAGAGAGTGAGAGGGAGAGAGAAAGAGAGAGAGAGGGAGAGAGAGAGAGAGAGAGAGAGAGAGAGAGAGAGAGAGAGAGAGAGAATCCCAAGCAGGTACCACATAGTAAGTGCATAGAGTCTGGCCTGGGGCTTGAACCCACGAAACTGTTGGATCATGACCTGAGCTGAAGTCAAAAGCCCAACGAAATGACTCACCCAGACATCCCTCATTGTGGTTTTAATTTGCATTTACCTTATGGTTAATAATGTTGAGCATCTTTCCATGTGCTTTAATGGCCATGTGTATATTTTCTTTGGAGAATTAAGTATTCAGATCTTTTGCCCACTTTTAAAATTGAATGGGTCATTTATCTTTTTATTATTGAATTGTAGGTGTTCTTTCTATATTCTAGATACAAATTTCATATCATATATGATTACAACAATTTTCTCCCATTCGGTGTCTTTCCACTTTCTTAATGGTAATATATGTTTCTAAGGTAATTATCCATTTGAACCAAATTGTTATTTATTATTTGATAAATTTAAAGCTATTGGCATAAGCTACACTAATTAAATATAGCTTAATTAAACATTAATGAAATATATCCAATTAAATATTGGCATAATCCTCTTAAGAGTATACCATTAATTAACATAGGACCTATAACAAAGACTTCTTTTTCTGTCTCATATTGATAATTTTTGCCATCTCTTTTTTAAATTAGTCCTAAGTGTTTATCAATTTTATTAATATTTTCAAAAAATTAACTTTTTGTAATGTCATTTTTTCTCTATATTACATCTGTTTTTTATTGATTTCTCCTCGTAGCTTTATATCCTTCCTTCTACTTTCTTTAGGTTTCCTTTGTTGTTCTCTTTTTAGAGTTCCTTGGAAGTTTAGAAAACTGATATTTAATCTTTCTTATTTTCTGATATGCATTTAAAGTTATGAAATCATCTAGGTACTGCTTTAGCTGCACTCAACAATTTGGGTAAGTCATGTGTTCTTTATCAGTTCAAATATTTCTAATTGCTGTGTTAATTTCTTCTTTCTTCCATGACTATTTTATAAATCTCTTTGGAATTTTTTTTTCTTAACCATAGGTTTCCCTTTCACTGCCTAACTCTTTTTCTCTCTTTTCTTCTGCTATATTGCCATTCTTTATTTTCCCCTCCAATAGCATTATGGCATTTGGCATACTGCAAGATAAAGTTTTACCTTTACATTTTTTTGAACATTTAGTTATTTTTGAGAGACAGTGAGACAGAGCATGAGTGGGGGAGGGGCAGAGAAGGGGGGAGACACAGAATCTGAAGCAGGCTACAGGCTCTGAGCCTTCAACACACAACCCAATATGGGGCTCAAACTCACAAATGGTGAGATCATGACCTGAGCTGAAGTTAGATGCTTAACTGACTAAGCCATCCAGGCACCCCCAAAATAATAATTACGACTATATATATTTTTGCTGCTCATATTATCAGAGTTTAGCCAATAGGAATATTTAAAGACTCCAGATTTTTGTGTTTAGTACTGTTCTCTGATAAAATTAATCAGGAAATCTTGGAGAAAAGGAAACATCAGGAAGAGTCTGACACCACTTATTAAAATGAAATGTCTAGTCATTGCTTAAAGTACAAAAGAGATGTTCCAGGCCTATGTGGGAGTGATGGGGATGCTAATAAATGACCGATAGAGGAGTTTAAATGTCTGGTCCCCTGAGCCTCGAGTTGAGAAAACTCTCAGTATAATTTGTACTCTAGAGGGCCCACTTCTATTATTCAAGCGAAAGTCAGATTTAACCTGAGACCGTATCACTGAACAGTCTTTCCCCTTCCCTATCCTTCTTCCTTCTATTTCTTTTAGGCTTTTCCTCAAGTGCATTCTTTCATTTTTTTCCAAGTTTTAATTTAAATTCCAATTAGTTAATATGCATTGTAATATTAGTTTCAGGTGTAGAATTTAATGATTCATTATTTACATACAAGAGTGAGTGCTCCTCACAAGTGCACTCTTTAATCCTCATGACATATTTAACCCATTCCCCCCACCCACCTACTTCCCTTCCAGTAACCATCGGTTTGTTTTCTATAGTTAAGAGTCTTTTTCTTGGTTTGCCTCTCTTTCTTTCCTTTTTATTTTCATTTCTTTTTAAAAATTAATTATTTTAAATTTAAATCCAAGTTTATTAGCATTAGTGTAATAATGATTTCAGGAGTAGAATCCAGTGATTCATCCCCTACATATAACACCCAGTGCTCATCCCAACAAGTCTCCTCTTAATCCTTCTTGTCCGTTTAGCTCATCTCCCCACCCAAAATCCCTCCAGCAACCCTTAGTTTGTTCTCTGTATTTAAGAGTCTCTTATGTTTTGTCCCCCTCCCGCATTTTTATATTATTTTTGCTTCCCTTCCCTATGTTCATCTGTTTTGTGTCTTAAATCCCACATATGAGTGAAGTCATATGACATTTGTCCTTCTCTGACAAACTTATATCGCTTAGCATAATACACTCTGATTCTAACCACTTTGTTGTAAATGGCAAGATTTCATTATTTTTTGACTGTCAAGTAATATTCCATATACACAATACACACACACACACACACACACACACACACACACATCAATCACATCTTCTTTATCCATTCACCACTCGATGGACATTTGGGCTCTTTTCATACTTAGGCTATTGTCAATAGCACTTCTATAAACACTGGGGTGCATGTGCCCTTTTGAATCAGCACATCTTTATCCTTTGGATAAATACCTCATAGTGCAATTGCTGGATTATAGTATAGTTCTATTTTTAATTTTTTGAGGCACCTCCATACTGTTTTCCAGAGTGGCTGCACCAGTTTGCATTCCCACCAGCAGTGCAAAAGAGATCCTCTTTCCTGCATACTCACCAACATCTTTTGTTGCCTGTGTTGTTAATATTAGCCATTCTGAGAGGTGTGAGGTGGTATCTCATTGTAGTTTTGATTTGTATTTCCCTGATGATGTATGATTTTGACACCTTTTCATGTGTTTATCAGCCATCTGGAAGTCTTCTTTGGAAAAGTGTCTATTCATGTCTTTTGCCCATTTCCTCACTGGATTATTTATTTTTTGGGTGTTGAGTTTGAGAAGTTCTTATACATTTTGGATACTAAACCCTTTATCATATATGTCATTTGCAAATATATTTTCCCATTCCATTGGTTGCCTTTTAGTTTTGGTGATTGTTTCCTTCACCATGCAGAAGCTTTTTATATTGATGAGGTCTTAATATATTCCATTTTTGCTTTTGTTTCTTTTGACTCCAGAGATGCGGTGAGTAAAAAGTTGGGGCAGCCAAGGTCAAAGAGGTTTCTGCCTGCTCTCTCCTCTAGGATTTTGATGACTTCCTGTCTTATATTTAGGTCTTTCATACATTTTGAGCTTGTTTTTGTGTATGACCTAAGAAAGTGGTCCAGGTTCATTCTGCATGTTGGTGTCCAGTTTCCCAACACCATTTGCTGGAGAGACTGTCTTTTTTCCATTGAATATTCTGTCCTGCTTTGTCAGGGATTAGTTAGCCATGTTTGTCAGTCCATTTCTGGGTTCTCTATTCTGTTCCATTGATCTATGTGTCTTTTTTGTGCCAATACCATGCTGTCTTGATGATTACAGCTTTGTAATATAGCTTGAAGTTCAGAATTGTGATGCCTCCAGTGTTGGTTTTCTTTTTTCAGGATTGCTTTGGCTATTTGGAGTCTTTTCTGGTTCCATACAAATATTAGGATTGCTTGTCTAGCTCTATAAAGAATGCTGCTGTTATTTTGATAGAGCTTGCATGGGACACGTAGATTGCTTTGACACTGTAACAGTATTTGTTCTTCCAAACCATGAGCATGGTTATTATTTTTTTTTTTTGGTGTCTTCTTCAATTTCTTTCATAAGCTTCCTATAATTTTCAGTGTATATATTTTTCACTTCTTTGGTTAGGTTTATCCCTAGGTATTTTATGGTTTTTGGTGCAATTGTAAATGGGACCCATTTCTTGCCTTCTCTTTCTGCTGCCTTATTATTGGTATATAGAAATGCAACCAATTTCTGTACATTGATTCTACATCCTGCATCTTTGCTGAATTCATGGATCAGTTCTAACAATTCTTTGGCATAATATTCCACATAGAATGTCATGTTGTCTGTGAAGAGTGAAATTTAGACTTTCTCCTTGCCAATCTGGATAAGTTTTATTTCTTTGTGTTGTCTGACTGCTGAGGCTAGGACTTCCAACATTATGTTAAATAACATTGCTGAGAGTGGACATCCTTGGTGTGTTCCTGCCCTAGGGGGAAAGCTCTCACCTTTTCCCCATTGAAGATGTTATTAGTGGTGGGTGTTTCATAAAAGGCTTTTATGATCTTGAGGTATGATCCTTCTATCCCTATTTTCTTAAGGGTTTGTATCAATAAAGGATGTTGTATTTTGTCAAATGTTTTCTCTGCATCTATTGAAAGAATCATGTGGTACTTATTCCTTCTTTGATTAATGTGATGTAACACATTGATTGATTTGTGAATATTGAACCAGTCCTGCATCCCAGGTGTAAATCCCTCTTGATCATAATAAATAATTCTTTTTGGATGGTTGGTTAGTACTCATTGAATTTTTGCATCCATGTTCATCAGAGAGATTGATCTGTAGTTCTCCTTTTTAGTAGGGTCTTTGTCAGATTATGGAATCAAAGTAATGCTGGCCTCATAGAATGAGTTTGGAAGCTTTCTTTCCATTTCTATTTTTGGAACAGCTTCAAAAGAATAGGTGTTAACTCTTCTTTAAATGTTTGGTAGAATTCCCCTGGAAAGCCATCTGGTCCTGGACTCTTGTTTTTTTGGGAGATTTTTGATCACTATTTCAATTTCTTTACTAATTCAATTTTTTTTTCATGGGTCTGTTCAAATTTTTTTTTATCTCTTCTTGTTTCAGTTTTGGTAGTTTATATGTTTCTAAGAATTTGTCCATTTCTTTTAGATTGCCCAATTTATGGGCATATAATTGCTCATAATATTCTCTTATTTGTGTTTGTATTTCTGCAGTGTTGGTTGTAATCTCACCTCTTTCATGCTTGATTTTATTTATTTGAGTCCTTCCCTTTTTCTTTTTGATCAAACTTGCTAGGGGTTTATCAATTTTGTTAATTCAAAGAACCAGTTCTGGTTTCATTGATCTGTTCTACTTCTTTTTAATTTCCATAGCATTGATTTCTGCTCTAGTTTTTATTATTCCTCATCTTCTGCTGGTTTGGGGGTTTATTTGGGAAGCACGTTTATGTTGGGAAGCATATTCCTGTCTCAGATTCTGCTCCTAAAAAGCACAATGCAGACACACTGGTATTAGAAATGGGATTCAGACTATAAGGATGGTGTTCAGGAGTTAAATCACCTGCTTACAATGAGGACCTCACTGCTGCTAGTAAGTGGAGTACTGTTATGCTGATGCAGTAAAATGATCAAGGCTTTCCAATTGTGGATAATTAGGATGGGATCTAGAAGGGGATGCATTGAATTGTACCATCTCTGGCATTTGAAAGGTATGAGGAAAGTAGAAATTATAAAGATTGTGGAATTGCATAGCTGTTGCTGAACAATGTCATTTTTAAATGAAAAACTAGATCCCCTGGCCACCTTCCAGCCTCCTCTGTGCAGCCTCCTCGCCTTCCAGACAGTCCTTACTTCTTTTCTCCCTAGGTTGCAGCCAGCCTGAGCCCTCTGTCGCTAGATCCAGGAGCCCAGGTGGAGTAAGAACCTCAGCCCCAGGATGTTGACAACATTGCTGCCACTGTTGTGTCTACTGCTCCTGCCTGGCTGGGCCTTTTGTAGCCAGGAAGCCTCAGCTGGCCTTCAGAACCTCCACATGCTCCAGATCTCTTACTTCCGCGACCCCACTCAAGTGTGGCACCGGGGCAAAGCGTCGCTGGGGCGGGGGGCTGACGACGCACGTGCTGGAAGGCCTGGGTACTAACGTCAGGATCCGACAGCTGGAGCCCTTGCAGGAGCCCGAGAGCTGGGTGCACACAGAGAAAAGTCTGAAGACCTACCTGCAGCAGTTCCAGGGCTTGGTGCTGCTGGTGCACCAGGAGCGGGGCTTGACCTTTCCTGTGATCATTCGCTGCTTCCTGGGCTGTGAGCTGCCTCCTGAGGGCTCTACAGCCCGTGTCTTCTTCGAAGTATCTGTGAATGGGAGCTCCTTTGTGCATTTCCAGCCAGAGACAGCTTTATGGGTGGCAGGGCCCCAGGCACCCTCCAGGATGGTCACCTTCAGCCTGCAGCCACTCAACGCCTACAATCGCACTCGGTTAGAACTGTGAGAATTCCTGCAGGACACCTGTGTGCAATATGTGCAGCAACACGCCACTGTGAACAACTCGAAAGGGAGCCAAACAGGCCGCTCCTACACCTCGCTGGTCCTGGGTGTCCTGGTGGGCAGTTTCATCGTTGCTGGTGTGGCTGTAGGCATCTTCCTGTACACAGGTGGACGGCGCTGTTGATTGCTCTCCAGACCCCTCTGGAAAAGGGCTAGACGGATGGGGGCTGACGAGGGAAGATCTCAGCTCACTGCAAAACCACACAGATTCCCCATCTGGGACATTATATCCCAGAAGGTTTGGAGTGGCAGCCCCTTTCTTCTCCCTGATCTGCCCACCAAGAGTTTGGGGGAGGGAAAGGGAAAGGAGGAAGCTAAGTAGACGGAGTTCTTGGTTTGCTAAGCACCTAAGAACTTGCATGCGTTCCTGAATTGGTCTGAGAAGTGAATGCTTATCTATCTTTGGAAAACAGATGATGGAGTTGGGTGGGGGTGGAGGGTGTCTATGGCATGTCCTCCAAAGACAGAATCACCCAAGGCATTCAAACATCTAACAAATACAAGAAGTCCATCAACCAAAATAAACACCACTCGATGCTTCCAGGCATATCAGGCTTGGGAAGGGATGCTGGTATAGTAGAGGTAGAAAGAAATAATTAGAGACATGATGGGAGTATAAACTAAAACATG
>PJEM01017408.1:0-22128 GCA_004023845.1 Helogale parvula
GATTCCATTTTCTACCCTTTCATAGCATCTCCATTCTTTTTTTTTTTTTTTAAATACTGTTTTAGTGATTGCCCTAGGCTTTGCAGTATACGTGTACAATTAATCTAAGTCCATTTTTAGACGAGATTGGGTGTGTTCAGTGTTTTATGGCCATGGATAGTGTAAGTCTATTTTCAAATAACAGTATATTGCTTCACAGGTAGTGTAGGAACCTTATAATAGAGTATTCTCAATTTTTCCGTCTCATTCCTTGTAACATTGCTGTCACTCATTTCACTTTCCTATAAGCTGATCATCCAGTATATTGTTACATCCAGACATCCATTATCATTCAGTATATTGTTGCTCTTATTATTTTGAATACACTGTGACAAAGCAAATTAAGAACAAAGATAGAAGATTTTATTTCACTTTCATTTATTCCATCTCCAACACTGTTCATTTCTGTATGTATACTGAGTTTCTAACCTATGTAATTTTCCCTCTTTCTGAAGAACTTTTAACATTTCTTGCAGGGCAGGTCTACTGGTGACAGATTTCCTCATATTTTGTCTTTATTTCTCCTTCACTTTTGAAGAATTATTTGGATACAGATTTCTAGGTTGGTGGGTATTTTTTGTTTGAACAGTTTAAATATTTTGCTTCACTGTCTTTTGTCTTGCATGGTTTTTGGAGAGAAATCTAGTGTAATTCTTATTCTTATTCCTTTATAGGTAAACTTTTTGTTCCCTTCTGGTTTTTTTTTCAAGATTTCCTCTTTGTCTTTGTTTTTTCCCTGCAACTCAAATATGATTATGTGAATGTTTTTCTGTTATTATGCTTGGTGCCCTCTGAGATTCCTGGATCTGTGGTTTGGTGTCTGTCATTAATTTTGAAAAATTCTCAGCCATTACTACTTCAAATCTCTCTCCTGTTCCAGTTTTTCTCCCTCCTCCTTTTTCTGGTATTTCCAGAATTCACACCTTTTATAATTGTCACGCCTTCGCAACTGTAGAGTTTCCATCCCGCTGCTTACAGTTACCATCTGTGTTTTTGCATGTTGTCCCCCTGTTCCATGAGAGCTTTATGATACCTAGCACAGTTAATTTAAATTTCTGGTTCGATACTCCCACAACCCGTGTTATACCTGAGTCTGGTTGTGATGCCACCGTCTGTCTCCAGACTGTGTGTTTTTTTGCCTTTCAGCATGCCTTTTGATTTTTTTGAAAATTGAAAACCAGACCTGATACATCTAGAAATAGGAACTGAGGTGATCAGTAGTTTGTTCAAGGTTTTATGTTTATCTGTCTAGGAATTAGGCTGTGTTGACCTTTTGCTGGAACCATTTGTGTCAGAGGCTAAAATTTCTTCTGCTGTCCTTTGTCTTTTCTTTGGTCTTTGGGATTTCCTACAAGAAGTCTTAAATAGGGGCGCCTGGGTGGCTCAGTCGGTTAAGCATCTGACTTGGGCTCAGGTCATATCTCACTGTTTGTGAGTTTGAGCCCCACGTCGGGCTCTGTACTGGCAGCTCAGAGCCTGGAGCCTGCTTCAGATTCTGTGTCTCCCCCTCTCTGTGCCCCTCCCCCACTCATGCTCTGTCTCTCAATGATAAACGAATGTTAAAAAGTTAAAAAAAACAAAAATCAAAGAAGGAGTCTTAAATAGAGTCTGAGCCCTTACAGGTCTTTGAACTCCAATTCTTTGTGGACTCAGGAGTCATATTGATGTGATTGTAAGGTGTCAGGGCGGGAGAAGCATTTTAGAATCCGATGGTTTGTTCTGAGTCTTTCAGTGGACCTATGCCTCTGGGCTGTGTCTAACCCCCCTTTCGGTTAGACTCTGGCACAGTTTCCCTTAAGGGTTGATCTTTGTTGAATAGAACAGAATACTCTGGGTGCCTTTCAGAATTTTTACTGTTGGAACTAGGGTAGAGTTTTCTTTCATCATAGAACCTTGAGAAGCTACTGAGGCTCCCAGAAATAAAACTTAAGAAATAGTTCGACACCCAGGGGTTTTTATTCTCTCCAGCTCAGTCTCCAGCAATTACCCCAAGTGTCCCTACAGGTCATTGGCTCAAGTGGCAGCTTCCGCTCAGGGTGATTTTCTTTCTTCGTCTGTCTTTTCAGTTTTGGGGGCAGTGGTTTGCCCTGTGACCCCAGTTCTCTGATGGGCCTCACGCAGATTGTTGGTGTTTGGTTTGTCCTGAGTGTTTCTTGTTGTGAGAATGGGAGCGATGACCCGCAGACTCTTTGCACGTCAAAGCGGAAGCTAGTTCATATCACGCCGTTCTTTAATCCTTATGGATTTCTAGGTAGTTTCTGTTGACCTGTTCTTCCAACTCCGTGAGTCTCTCCTCAGCTGTGGTCAGTGTGCCGAGGAGCCCAGCAAGAGCAGTCTTTGGTTCTCTTGCTGCCTATTTGACTCCTGGCGTTTTTGTTTTTGTTTTTTTTCTGTTAGAGTTTCTCTCTCACATATGCTGCCCGCCTTCATGTTGTCTGGTTGTTCTGCTAGGACCTTTAATATATTAATCTTGCGTATTCCAAGTTATGTTGCAAAATCTGTGTCTTATCTGAGTTGGTGCAGTGTTTTTGTTTTTTTGCTGTTTAGCGTGCCTTGTAATTTTTTGTTGAAAAGCCAGACATGATGGTAGTAATGGAACCAAGACTGTGAGGACTTTACTGTGAAGCGCTGTGTTTCTGTGTCTGTTACGTTCCCGGGCCACGTTTAATAGCCGTTAAGTAGCTATGGCTGTAGGTGTCGGGGTCTCCAGCTTCCTCCTTGTCTGCTCTTTCTGTCTTCCCATTGTCCTTGGGTTTCCCTAGGAACTCCTCCTTAAACAGACCCCGTGTCCTCCAGCTAGCGCTCGGTCGGAATCCACTGTCGTTAACACTCTAGACCTTTCCATGTGGTGGTAGGATATCAGGGAGAGGAAATGGTCTGTGCTGTTAGATTAAATCTCCGCGTTTTTCAGTGGGCCCGAGCCCCAGGGATGTGATGTGTGGAAGCATTTCTGAGCCTTTTCCTGTTTTCGCCCCTTGTGTGAGACAGGGGAGGCTCAAGGGGCTGGCGCCCAGTTATTTCTCCCCCAGGTCAGATTAGTCTATGATAAGATGTTTGCCCTTGAGCCCGGGCTTCTGTTCTGGAGAACAGAATGCCCTGCACTATTTTGAACTGGTTACTTCCCCCCCTTCCCCTTCGCCCCTCCACGCTGAAGCCCAGACTTGTCTGTTGAGGTTCCTGCAAAATTGCAGTGGCGGCTCCCCCAAGACTGGTGCCCCAGGACTGGCAGGGTCTCCGGCCAGCCCACGCTGTGCTTCTCACAGCAGGCAGTTAGGGTTTAGGGGTTCCTGCTGGGGCTGGCTTGCTGGCTGCGGCTTCTCCGCCCTCGCCCCCAGTGGGCTCTGCCCTCTGCAGTGGCCTGTCTCCAGTTTTCAGACTGCGAGCTCCGTTCTCCCTGAGAGAAAAGTTGATAATCGGTTGTTCAGCTCTCTTTGTCATGAGGACTGGAGTGACGACTTCTGTGTTCTTTGCATGGCAGGCGTTAAACTAGGAGTCCTCACCTGGTGTGTTTTGTTCTCTTCTTTCTTGGTGGTGCCGGGGGGGTTGGGGGGGGGCCTGGTGCCATTCAGTTCCCCAGGACATGGGGACACAGCCAGAGTGTGGGCCTGTCCTAAGGTCTGCTGCTCCCCCCCTCTTCCTGCTCGGCTGGCCAGACCGATCCCTGTCTGAGGTTTGTGGAACTCCAGCCTCTCATCTGGGCGATGGGAATGAGTCGACCAAGAGGGGCTGGGCCTCTTGCATTCAGGTCAAAGCTTTGCTCTCTGGGCCTCAGCTTTTCCATCTGTGCATAGGGGATGGAGGTGGAGGGAGCTTTTCCAGCACTCGGTGCTCTTTGGAGAAGAGCACCGTGCTAAGTGGATGCTTCACCAGAGCTGAGGCAGTGATGCTGTAATGAGTTCGTGTTTTATGGGACTATTTCCAGATGCCAGCTTTGTCCCTGTTGATGTGGTTAAATAATAAAATGGCTTCCTAGTAGGAACAGTGGGAATGGGAGTCACGTGAGGGCAAATGAATAGTCGGTGACCCAGAGTGTGTTTATCTTGGACTTTTCTTCCCAGGATGAGTGTGTTTAAAAAAAAAAAAGGATTTCCTTTGATACTGGGCCTGGCTTACGGGGCTTCTACGTGTTGTGAGAAGCGTAGAGTCCTATCAGGCGGGGTAGACCCGTGGCCTTCAGTCATCCTACCTTGTTTGCAGAGGAGACCCACTTACCCGTTCTCTGTAGTTCTGAAGCCAAAACTTAGCGGAACTGCCTTCCTTCTGGCAACCAAAATGTGTGTGTGTGCGGGGGGGAGGGAAATTGAAATATATGTTGGGGTTATCTTTTGTTTATTTTGCTAAGTAGGGTGTCACTTCGGTTATTTAGGGGCAGGGAAAGCAGCACATGTGTTTTCTTTGCTTATAAAAAGGCTCATAGGTTTAAAACTATGGTTTAGGGGTGCCTGGGTGGCTCAGTCGGTTGAGCGTCCGGCTTCAACTCAGGTCATGATCCTGCAGTTCGTGGGTTCGAGCCCCGCGTCAGGCTCTGTGCTGACAGCTCAGAGCCTGGAGCCTGTCTTTGGGTTCTGTGTCTCCCTCTCTCTGACCCTCTCTTGCTCACTCTCTCTCTCTCTCAAAAATAAATAAAACAAAAAAAATTTAAAACTACGGTGTAAATCATTATCACAGATCTACTCCTGAATTCCTTTAAAAATGTTTATAATTTTGGACGTGCCTTGAATCTCGTGGTGGTAGACTCTGTAGGTTCAGGGATATCCTTCCATCCTTCTGTCCATCCTTTCTTTTTGTTTTTGAATCCTGTTCAAAAGAAGCAAGCAGGTTGGTCCTTAAATGGACAAGAAATGACTGCCATTTTAGGACAACAGACTCAGGTGTAATTTCCACCCAGTTTCCCAGCACCTGGCATTGTACCTGCAAAGAAGGAGCGCTCATTCTTATCTGTTGAGTGAACTAGTGAATGGAGGAACAGGTCTATGTTTCTGTCAATCAGAGCTTGATAAGAACGGACCCACAAGCAAAGAAGGCTCTGAGTCCTTGCTTTCCTCGCTCAGACCTTTCTCTTGTGACAGTGACAGTGCCCCTTAAGGGCAGCAGTGGTGGTTGCCTTGCCTCTGATATCAGTATTGAACTGCTGCCTTCCCGGGCTCGGGACTGGTAATGACCCGGTAGGATCAGTTTTCCCATAAAATTATTTCTCTTGCCTGGATTTGAGTTTTACACACGTGAGGGACAAGATAGCTCTAAGATGAGTGGGAAGCCGGGTATCAGAGTCTGGAGCCCAGGCCAGGAAGAGGGAGTCTTGGGAAGGAAGAAGAGATCAAGCATGCTGACTAAGATGAGGACTGAGGATTGTCTGCTGGGTATGGCAGCAAGAGGGTGGGTCGCTGGTGACCTTGTGTGCTGTGTGGGGAGAGAGTTGGCCAACTGGAGAAGAGCGGAATCCGAAGAATGGGGGCCACGTGCATGGACAGGGCCCTGGCCCTGGTGCTGGAACGGCTACCTGTTCTTGCCATGGGAATGATCCGGTGGAGGATGGAAAATGATGGTGCAGGGGAGAGGGGGGAGGGTTCACCAGAGCAGTAACCACAGGCTGGGAAGAGGGGATGGGGCCCCTCATCCAACTGAGGTATTGGCTTGAGGGGGAGGGGACCTACATTTGGGCAGTGTGACCAGCAGGAGGAGGGACTCCTTGTTACAGTCAGAGTTACCTGCTGGATTTGGGGTGGGGGTGGTGCAGGGGAAGGTGAATTGCTTTCTTCTGTCCACTTTTATCTTCTCAGTAGCCGTCCGTGGAGAGCAGGTTGTTTGAGGTGTGAGGGGAAAGGGGAAAGTCTCAAATACCTAGGAGAGCGAATGGAGGAGGGACACAGTTGGGCTGTACTAAGCGCCCACTTGAGGGTTGTGGTCATACATAACGAGTGAGACCATCCGCATGGTTGCCTATGTTCTTCCAGCACGAGGTCGGTGAGGAGCTGACTTGGGGTCTTGCCAGGGAGTAAAGGGTTCGCGGAGCTGGTGAATTGACAGAAGACACCAAGGGGAGTGTGGTGAAGGATAGCAGGCGGGCGGTGGGAGGGGAAGAGGGGCCGGGGCCGGGGTGCTTCAGGGGGAGATGGCGGGGGTGCAGGGTCTGGGTTTGAATACGAGGGTGGCTGGTTGAGTGGGTGGCGTAGAGGAGACGGGAAGACCCCTGGAAGAAAGGAGGTGCAAGAACTGAGTGGCCAGAGTCACAGGAGCTCTTCCTATTGCTGAAGGTGCAGAGTAATGATGGAAGGAAGGACAGGGAGCCAGGGTGGTGAACCCTTCAGCGGACAGTGTGGGTCGGTGGTGCCCCGGGGGGCTGCTGGAAGGGGTGGCTCTTTCCACTGCTCTCATTTTCAAAGGCGGCCAGAGGGAAAGTGCTCCGAGCTGGCAGAGTAATGAGGGGAGCACCCACAGGATGCACGGAACACGCCTGAGCCCCGAGCATGGCGTATCATAAGCATCCGGACGCTGGTCGCTCTTTTCACCAGAGCAGAACCATCCTTCAGTGAGAAGGATTTGCAGATGTCTTCCCCCAAATGGGATTGCTGGAATGAGAACCCAGCCTCCCCAGGGGCACTTAGAAGGGGACCCATCCTTTGGGTCATATGCATTCTGGCCTGTTGGTTAAGCACCAGTCTTGGGGCACAGAGTGAAGAGACAGATAATGATACAAGCCGGATTACGTTAACTCCCGAGCTGTGTGTGTGGTCGGGGCAGACGTGAGGAGTCGGGGAGACCTTGGGCATGAGGACATGCTTGGCCTTGGCTGGAGTGTGGAGAGGCTGGGGGCTGCCGGAGTATCCCATTTGTACAGCCCTTTATGCTTTCTAAGCTCATTTGCCACGGCAACCCCATGGAGCCGTGGCAGGCAGAGGAGGAGAATGGGGCTCGAGGCAGTTGAGTTACGCTCAGAAGTCCTCCCGAACTGCAGGCCCGATTGGCTCTAGACCCGGGCCTGATTTTATGAATGGCCACCAGGCTGGTTGGCTGGTCAGCGATGATGGGGCGTGCGGGTGGCTTAGCTGGAGCCCTGTGGCTGGTGTGGGGCTGTGGCCGGGCTCCCCTGCCTGATGGGAAGCGGCTTTGTGGCCCAGGTCCTGGGATGGAGAGGCTGCCTGCGGCTGCTCTGACCTTTCAGGCTTGTGACCCTGTGGAAGCAGATGGACCCTTCCTCTCAGACCACACTGTGGCCAGATGCAGCAGCTTCGCTAAATGGAGCCAGGGCTCGAGGTTAATTGTGCCATTTCGGGAGCTAAGGTGGGAGCTGCCCAGTCGGGGGGCGGGTCCAGGAGAGGGCAGAGCCAGTGCCCCCTGGCCAGCTTCCCATCAGGCTGTGCTGGGATGGGTTTTTCACAGGGACGGAAGCACCACCTACTCTGGGCCTGGAAACACCTAGCACTGTGCCCTGAGCGTCTTTGCGTTCCCTCGCCCCAGAGAAGGAGGCTGCCCCAGAACTGGAGTTGGAAGCCTTGAATTTGAATCTCTACTTCCTGGCTGTGTGACCTTTGAACAAATCATTTTTTCTGGGCCTTTTTGGAAGGAGTATGGGGGCCTCTGTGAAGCCTCCTTCCCCCACTTTTTCCCTGTCCCTGGTCTCATCCTTAGCTGTGGCGGTCGGATATTCTGTTCTCTGGACTGCAAGCTTTTTGGTAATGGGATGAAGTATCTCTTACTCCCCACTGTGTCCCCAGGAGCTGGCACGTCATAGCTGCACGTTTGCCTAATGGGTCACGTTGGTGCTTGCTTGCAGCCTCGTGCACGTGGTCACCCGGAGGCTGGGCTGCGGCAGCAGAAATGGATTGGGCCCATTCTCTGCAGCATCCTAAGGGAGCGGGTTGTTGGCTTGAAACCACAGGGTAGGAGCCTTCTGCTTCTCCAGGAGAAGCTTCTTGCAAAACCTGGCACACTGAGCGTGCAGTAGAGAAGGGGCTGCAGCTTGACGGTCAGAGACCAGGCTCCAGGTTCAAATCCCAGCTCTTCCTGACTTGACTGCTATCTTGAGTCACTCACTCCCAGGGTCTAAGCTTCTTTCTGTTCCCTCACCTTGAAAATAGGTACAGAGGAAGTTATCTCATGGTGGTGTGAGGAATAAATAAAATAAGTGAAGTGCTGACCACGGTGCCTAAAAAAAGGAGATTTAAAAAAAAATGAGGGGCGCCTGGGTGGCTCAGTCGGTTAAGCCTCTGGCTTCAGCTCAGGTCATGATATCATGTTTGTGGGTTCGAGCCCTGTGTTGGGCTCTGTGCTGACAGCTAGCTCAGAGCCTGGAGCCTGCTTTGGATTCTGTGTCTCCTTCTCTCTCTGCCCCTCCCCCTCTCATGCTCTGTCTCTCTCTGTATCAAAAATAAATAAAACATTTAAAAAATTAAAAAAAATGAGTAGTAAATATTTTTTGAAAGAATGGGAATCTTCTAGAACCTTCTAGAATCTGGCTGCTCCTGGCTCATTTTCTCCATTTACTCTGTGGGAATTTCGAACAATTCGGGACCTTCTGCCATGAGCAGCAAAGAAGGATGGGAATTAGTGCAGAACTGGGAGTCTGGAAGGTGTCTTGGACCTGTGACCAAAGGTTCTTTCTTTCTTTTTTTTAATTAAAAAAAATTTTTTTATGTCTTCATTTTGAGAGACAGAGAGTGAGTAGGGGAGGGGCAGAGAGAGAGGGAGACACAGAATCTGAAGCAGGCTCCAGGCTCTGAGCTGTCAGCACAGAGCCCGACACGGGGCTGTGAGATCATGACCTGAGTCAAAGTCAGATGCTTAACTGACTGAGCCATCCAGGTGCCCCTCAAAGGTTCTTTCTGAACCTTATTTACGTACTGGGAGTACTAGAACCTGTATCATTGCGTTGTTGTAAGGAGCAGTTGAGATAATATGTACATAAAATGGTTGGAACCTGGCATATTGGTAAATATTATTTTTTCTCAGTGTTCTACTTTCTGTTTTCTGAAGATACTTAGAAATATCTCTTCATTCTAATATTTTTGAAAATTCTTCTATATTTATTTAGTATTTTTTAGTGTTTTTCTTTCCTGTTCAGCTATTTAATCCATCTGGCATTTATTTTTGTGTATTTTTCCAGGTGTCTTGCTCATATTTATAATTTTGTTTATTTGGTTTTGCCACATCTGATTTTATGTAATAAACCTTTACAGAGAGTTGACACCCCCTTCCCCAGGCTCAGTCTCTTCCCTCTCCAGAGGTAATGACAATCTAGAATTTGGTGTTTATAATTCTAAGACATGTTTTCTAATAATGCTATATATGGATGAAACCACAACTATCCCAAGGGATCTTGCAATTCACATTTTCCTTTTTAAAAACTTATTTTGACATAATTTCAGGCTTACAGAAAAGTTATAAGAATAGTACAAAAACTTCCTGTATTGCTTTCACCCTGATTCCCCAAACAATAACATTTTCCACAGCTCTTGTCTCGTTTCTGTCCCTGCAACACTCTTATATAGACGGTTCTTTCTATGTAATTCCTGTTCTAAATCCTTGGAGACAAAGTGGCAGGTATGCTCTTCCTTTACCGCCAAATACTTTAGAATGTCCTAAAAAAGAGGACATTTATTTACTTGTGTAATCACAGTACAGTGATCAAAATCAGGAACTTCACACTGGTGGAATGCTATTAGCAAATCTAAAGACCTCATTCCTGTGTCACCATCTGTTCCAGGAATGTTTTTTTTTTTTTTCAAAAAATGTTTTCTTTTTTATTATTTGAGAGAGAGAGAGAGAATGCATGAGCAGGGGAGGGGCAGAGGGAGCGAGAGAATCTCAAGCAGCCTCCATGCGCAGCAAGGAGTCTGGGACTTGATCCCACGGCCCCGGGACCATGACCTGAGCTGAAATCAAGAGTTGGATGCTAAGCCACCCAGGCGCGCCCCTGCCCGTAATGTTCTTTATAAAAAGAGAAAAGTCTGGATCACAAGCTGCATTCTTTTGTTCTTTCTCTTTAGTCTCTGCGTCTTGATCAGGTTTCTAGTCTTTGTCTTCTTTGACCTTGACTTTTTTTTTTTTTTGAGTGTGGGCCAGTTATTTTATAGAATGGCCCTCAATTTGAGTCTGATGTTTCCTTATTGCGAGGTTCAGCTTAAGCGTATTTTTTTGCAGGAATCCTCAGAAGTGATGTTCTACCTTCTCTTTTTGAATAGTCCGTCCTTTCCCCACTGATCCAAAATGACACATTCATCATTTGCTAAATTCTCACATATATGTGGGTCTGCTTCTAGATACCTTATTGTTTTAAAGTGGTTTTTTACTTAATTCTGTGCCATTTTTTCCAGCTGTTTTAATTATTGTACCTTCAAACCATATTAGGTTTGCTTCTTGGTGTCTTATGACTTGCATTGCTCCTGGGTAAGCAATTCTTCCTCCCCCTTATATTTTCTAACTGATTATTGTTGGTGCAGAAAGCCATTGATGGGAATATTTATCCTGTGTCTGGCTACTTTGCTAAATTCTCTTTTGTTTTAATAGTTTTTCAGTTGACTGTCTTGGATTTTTTTTTTACATAGATAGTCACATCTGCAAAGAATAGCTGATTTGTCTCCTCCTTTCCAGTAATTCTACTTTTGGTTGTTCTTCCCATTCTTTCTGCATTGACTAGGATCTCCAGAATAATTTCGAGTGCTATCGTAGTGACATTGAGCATTCTTGATGATTCCTAACTGTAATTGCGGTAGTGCTATTATTATATTAAGATTGAGGAGGGGTTTTGAGAGAGAGAGAGAGAGAGAGAGAACCCTTTACAGAAGTTTTAGGAAATCCCTAGTGAGCTGTATATTTTTTTCTCTTTTATCTCACACTACCTGGAACATGTAGGTTGATGTTAATTTTTGGAGATGATTACTTTTGTAATTTAGTGCCATTTCTTATTTGCTAACATTTACATAGGAATTTTGCATCTGTATTTATGTAAGGTTTATCTACAGTTTTCTTTTTAATAAAGTGATCTTTTGAAAGTTTATTTGGGGGGGGAGAGGGAAGTAGGGGACAGAGAGAGAGAGAGGGAGAGAGAGAATCCCAAGCAGGCTCTGCACTCTGAGTACAGAGCCCAGTGTGGGGCTTGATCCCACAAACTATGAGATCTTGACTTGACCAGAAATCGAGAGTTGGAGGCTTAACCGACTGAGCCACCCAGGTGCCCCATTTACAATTTTCTATCTTTTAAATGATCCTTACCCATTTTTAATAGGACAAGTATGTTCCTTTTGTAGCAAGAATTGAAATGCTCCCCTCCCCCCAACAATTTAGAAAACATAGATGTAAGCTGTTTATTGAGGATTTGGTAGAATTTGCCAGTAAAATTATTTGAATATATCCAGTAACTTTATATTTCAAATTTCTTCCTCTGATTATTGATCTATTCACGTTTTCTATTTCCTCCTGAGTCAATTTTGGGTAATTTCCTTTACTTAGAAACTGATGTCTTTGGTATGCATTAAAAAATAATTATAAAATTTAAAAATATATGAAGTATCCTTTTCTCCCGCCTTCCCTCCGTCCCTTCTTCTTATTCTGTAGTTAGAGCCACCTTCTTATTTCTTAATACTTTATTTTTAATTTTCTTGGCTGGATGCATGGGTGTGTGTGTGTGGGGGGGTAGAGTTAGCTATTTTATTAGTAATTTCAAAGGACTTGGCTTTTGCTTTTATTATCACATCTTTTGCTTTCTGGTTCTTTAGCATCTAATTATTTTTGTTCATTTCTTACTTTCTTTTGGTTTATTTTGATTTCTTCTTCTTCTTCTTCTTTTTTTTTTTTGAGTGACTGCTTTGGAAGTATCCCATGGGTTTTGCTATACAGTGTTCTCATTGTTCAGTTTTTAAACAGTCTGAAGCTTGTCTTAATTCCTTAAAAAAAAAAAAAAACTCTTCTAAATAACCTTTGGGTTACATTTCCAAGTGGTTAAACTTTTTGTGGCTCTTTGTGTTTAATTTTTAGTTTTATTGCTTCGTGGGCAGAGAATATGGCCTGTGTAATTTCTGATTTTAAAAAATTATTGAGGTTTTCTTTGTGGCCAATCATGTGATCAATTTGTAATTGTTTCATGGGTTTTTGAAAAGACGCACATTGTCTTACAACTACACATAAAAATCTCAGACTGGCCGATTGTGTCTTTCAAGTCCTTTATTGCCTCTTTTTTTTTTTTTTCCTAAATCCTCATGATCTCTTCATTTTGGGGAATATTTGGCAGTCTCCTGTTATAAACAATTGTTTTTTCCATTTCTCTTTGTATTTTCAGTAGTTTTTGCTCTGTGTGTTTTATGGCTAATGTGAAAGGTCAGTACTGCATATGCTTTTGGTGGTTGAATTTTATATCCATCAAAAAACGTTTTGTCTTTTGTAATTCTTTGTTGTTTTTTTTCTTGGAGTCTGTTGCCATTTCTGCTTTTTATTGACATATGCCTGGTGTCATTTTGCAAGTCCCTTATTTTTTGAAAAACTTTCTGTTTTGAAACCATTTAAGACTTTACAAGGAGTCGCAGATCAATAGGGATCGCTCCCCGGTGCCCAGCTGCCTCGTTGGTAACGTGTTGCATCTGCTTCCCTTTTATCTTTAGCCTTTCTGGGTCTTTTTGTTTCTACTCTTGGCCTATCTTGCATCCCCCCTTCCCCATTTGTGATACCCTGGCTTTTAGTTGGGGGATTTATATGCCACCCATATTTATTGTGATTGCTTGTTTAAGTTTCAACTTCTTCCCGCCACCTTATTTGCTTTCAGTTTTCCATGATGTTTTTTCCTTCTTACTGTTGGATTGCCCAAGTTTTCTTTAGTTTCTCCTTTTCCTTTTTTAAATTCCTGCTTCTACTGGTTGTCATACTCCCCTCTTAATAATTTAGAAGTCATGATCCTATTTCTCATTTCTTACTTATGCTTAAATTTTAACAAACATGTAAACAGGCAGGAATTAATTAGTATCTCTAATTTCCCTCAAGGACCCCTCTCTCCCCCCTCCCCGCCCCACCCACAAGTATTTGGTCCTTAAATGCACTTATACATTCCTTAACCTCTCTTCATAATCTGTTCTTGGTTAATATGATATGGAATTTTATTTCCAGTGTAAGAAAATACACATTCTGTTTGGGTATTTCGGAAGAGCTACCTGGAGCATCACAGCTCTGTGTCCGTTGTGTAGACATAACGTTTTGTTGGGTTTCTTTCTCTTCTTTTTAAATTTCTCTCCGAGATCGTCATCTTTGGATTCATTTTCCATAATGTTTTTCAGAGATGGTGCTAGTGTGGCAGCAGAATCTTTGTATATTGAAAGAGGTCATTGCTTTTCCTCACCCTCGAATAATGGGTTGGTGGTTTGCAGTTGAGTTCTAGATCCAGGGTCCTTTTTCTCAGAACCTTGTAGCTTCTGCATTCTTCTGGCCTTGTAGATGACCAGTGTAGTGCTAGGCCATCTTGTTACTCTATAGGTGTTTTTTTCCCCCTGCTGTAGAAGCCTTTAGAATTCCTCTTTGTACCTGGGCCTGGGAAATTGGATCAGGGTGTATCTAGGCGTCTTGTGTCATTTCTCCTCCTCAGCCCGTGGATCTTATGCTCTGAAAACTCCAGTTTTTATTTCTGTTCTGTTCCTGGCTCTGGAGAGATGAGTGAATATGGACTTAGTGTTGGGCGTCCACTGAGGCCACAGTGACCAGATTGCTTGGGATGCAAATGCAGCTGGACAACTGGATGACCCTCTCCAAGCCATCTGGAAGAGGCAGACGGGAACAGCTCCTCTGTGGTAGGAGCTGTTGGGAGGTGAAGGAGACAGGAAGCAGGATGCAGAGCACAGTGTCTGGCATGGGGTACATAGTCAGTAATGGGAGTTTCTCTTTCTAGAGCCCTTGGAGGTATCAGAGGTGGAGGAGGGAGGGGCTCTTGAGTGAGACTTTGAGGACAGACAATCTAGGACCTTCTCTGAGTCTCATTCTCTGTACTCAAGCTGACAGATCTTGATACATTTTTAGGTCCAGTTAACTTCTCTTGTTGTTTTCTTTTTTCCAATTCGTACTGAGGAATGACTTGGGAGATGGTTTCTCACACCTGAATCTTAGAAATCTCTTCTTTTTGCCGTTGTATTTTGTCTTCGTGATTAATGTCACTTTGTTGAAGGCAGGATCCAGGAGTTCAGAAGGCCTTTAATTTGCTAACGAGGATGGACTGCATACTTGCCTACCCGTGTCTGTGTTGCTGGAGTAAATGAGAAGTTAGATGTCCTCGTGCATGATCTGGCATGCCCTCCGCTGTCTCCTTTGTGTCTGTTGCCACTCTCCTGGGTTGTAACCTCACCCGTGCATCCCCGGGTCTTGCACACAGTAGTTGCTTGGGAAATGCTTTTGGGACAGCCAATGAATCCGTGCTCCAGTTTTCCTGCGTGGAGAAATGATCGGTTCTCACTTCACTGGGCAGGTCCCCTTGCATTTGCTGTTTTATATAAAAGATTTTATTTGTGCCTGAATGTCAGTTCATTCATTCAGGCAAACGAGAAGAACTGGTTTAGGACCCATTGTGAAACTTCATTTTAATAGCAACAAGACAGGGCTCTGGCAACTTCAAAAAGGGCAATCAAGAAATTCTTGTTTGCTCAACAGAAAGAACGAACTATTTAGGGTGGTTACATGGGTTCAAAGTCATTCCAGACTCCATATAATTTTCAGCTTCTAATGAATTTTTTGGCCTCTAAGGTAATTGGTGAAAGTATAATTTATTTAGAGGGGCG
Source organism: Helogale parvula (assembly GCA_004023845.1). Lineage (NCBI taxonomy): Eukaryota > Metazoa > Chordata > Mammalia > Carnivora > Herpestidae > Helogale > Helogale parvula. Next base: position 14,784 of record PJEM01017408.1, read on the forward strand.
TTCTAGGTTGGTTTCACCAGGTTGATGACTGTCCCAAGTGTATCTGGAAACATCACCAAAAGAAATTCAGTTGGGGAGGGGACAGAGGTAGGGTGTGATTTCCAACGTGTGTCCTCTCCTCTCAGCGTGGTACACAAAGCAGACCTTTTTGAGCATCTTTTCTGCCAGGCGCTGATGAGACAGGATGTGGTCCTTGCCCTCAAATGGCACAAGACCCAGTGGAAGAAGCAGGATGGGCGTGCGTTATCGCAGTAGAGCGTGAGAAGTGTAAACTCTGCACCCAACTCAAGAGAGCTGCGGGCATCAGGAGAGGCAGAGGTTGAGAGAACAGTGTTGGGTAAGGAGCTGGCTCTGCATGTGAGAGGGAAGGGTGTTCTGGGCAGCAGGTGTCCCACGTACAGAGGTTCCCAAGGGTGTGTGAAGTTCAGCAGCTTGATTGCAGTGAGGACGCAGGTGCCTCTGGGCACGGCTGGGAGCCCCTGTACTCCGTCTCACAGGAGCTGTTGCCACTGAGCTACCGCTGATTGTGACCATGGCAGAACGTGGGCCCAGGGCGGCTAGATCTTCAGATCCATTTTTCTTTTTTTCCGAGAGAAGTTCGGAATCTGGAGTTTTGTGGAAGATTTCCTAAATTTCGAATTACGGCAACTAATTAGAAAATGATTTTAGACAATGTGGCCCCGCCCCCCCGCCCCCCATAACTGGTCCAGGTCACTAGTTCGTGAAACTTGTTTAGAGGATGGAGAGGGGAGGATGAAGAGCGACCTAGGTCCCACGACCCGGCCTTGACTGTCCCGTCCCTTGCTGGCATCAGAAAAGAGAGCTTGTCCCTGAGTTCTGAGAGTCCAGGTGACTCTGGAGAACCTTGATTTTTCCCCTGACCTTATTTTACTCTGACTTGGGGAGTGGGGAGTCCCACCAGTGTTGGGTTTTTAGGGTTTTTTTAAACTCCTTTTTTCCCTGAAACTAAATGTGGACGGGGAATGTGATGGTTTGCCTCTTGGAATTTGGCTTCCTCTTGCCCCCTGCTCCCACTCCACACAGTTCTGATCCCATGTGGCACTCCTGCCCTTTCCACCCCTGCTCTTCTAGTTTGTTGGAGAACGGAGCGAGGACCAGATACATTCACTCTTGGGCCTACACTAACCACAGGAGCCAGGAATGCTCATTCCCCCCCAAAGTGGAGGAATAAATATTTTATTTAAAATCCTTTGTTTTTGGGGCGTCTGGGTGGCTCAGTCAGTTAAGCATCTGACTTTGGCTCAAGTCATGATCTCCCCACTTGTGGGTTCGAGTCCCACATCGGGCTTTGTGCTGACAGCTCAGAGCCTGGAGCCTGCTTCAGATTCTGTGTCTCCCTCTCTCTTTGCTCTTCCCTCACTCGCACTCTCTCTCTCTCTCTCAAAAATGAATAAATGTTAAGAAAAATTAAAATAGAGGCACCTGGGTGGCTCAGTCGGTTTGGCTTCCAGCTTCAGCTCAGGTCATGATCTCACGGTTTGTGGGTTTGAGCTCCATGTCAGGCTCTGTGCTGACAGCTAGCTCAGAGCCTGGAGTCTGCTTCAGATTCTGTATCCCCCTCTCTCTGACCCTCCCTTGCTCGCGCTGTCTCTCTCTGTCTCTCAAAAATAAATAAAAAACATTTTAAAAATTTAAAATAAAATCCTTTGTTCTTAAATACATAACATGGAGATGTCCAACAGAAATAGAATGCAGGCTGCATATGTAACTTTACATTTTCTAGTAGCCACAGTAAATAAAGGAAAAAAAACTAAATGAAATGAATGCTAATATTTTATTAAGCCTAGTATCTCCACAGTGTTATCATTTCAACACACAGCCGATATAAAGATTCCTGTTAATCTGCCGTACACTTTTTAAATTTCATACAAAGTGTTCAAAATTGGTGTGTATTTTCCATGCACAGCACATCTCTTTTGGGATTAGCCACGTCTCAAATGCTCAGCAGTGACGTGTGGGTGGTGGCAAGCCTGCTGGACAGTGTAGATACAACCGGTGTGCATAAAAAGGTGTTTTTTTTTCAGACAAAAGGATACAGGTCAGCTGTGACCCAGTTATTTACAAGGACATATTTGATTGTATGTCTCTGCTGCTTGAGCCTTGGTCTGCTCTCCGTCCTCCTCAGGATGGGGTCCCGCCAGCCTTATCCTCTCTCCAGCCCCACCTTGCACCCTCCTTCCCTCGGCCTCATCAGGCTGGTCTCATTTCCCTTCCTCAGATGGGCCAAACACCTTCCAGCCTCTGAGCCCTCACACGTCCTGTGCCCATTGCCTGGATTGGGCCCCCCTCCTTTTCCCCCATGTTTTGCCCAGCTCATGCCAAGCCACTTTGTCAGGTTCAGTATCATTTGTTCAGGGGTCTTCCCTGATCCTCATGCCCGCAGCTCCAGGCTCGATTGCGTTTCCCTGTTTGATGCTGTCAGCGGGGGAGAGCAGGGTGTCTTTCTGCTTCTAGCACCCAGCACGATTCCAGTTACCTAGTTATCTGTGAGATACTGTTCCATGGCTCTCTACCCTGTTAGGCTGTGTGCCCCTAGATTGCACGGACCAGAGTGCTTTGTGTGCCTGATTTATGCACAGCAGCTCCCATAGTGGTTGCAGAAAATAGATGATCAATAAATACAAGATGAATGATACGGGGCTGAGATTCAGTCTTGTAGAGTCACTGGGGCCCAATTGCCCCTGCCCCCAAGGACCCAGACCCCTACCAGCGAGGCCAGGGGTGGTCCCAGTGGCCTGGGCCAGATCTCTCCTGCTTTCTCACTGGCAGAGTCAGCCACTCCCTGTCTCTGCCTTGACTGGCTTTAGGTTGGCTGTAAATTATATTTTTGGTGGCTGTTAATAAAAATATAGGGCTGGGGGAAAAAAAAAGACTTCTCCTAATAGAATTTTATTAAATGGCACTAGTTTAAAAATGTCTCGTAAAAAGTTAATTAATTTGGGATTTGGGGATGAAAGGCGTGATATAAATGTCAGTTATTATTATTACAATTTCAGCCTCACGCTTCTGCTCTTGATCCAGCCTCTGATCTGGAGTTTTCTCCTACACCCAGGGACTGGCAGCTCCGCTGAAATGCTAGAGGCAAATTTGAGCTTTGGGGGTCCGTCGGGGACAGAGAGGGGACTTCGCCAAGTTAGGCCGTCCTGTCTTTTCATCTAGGATCACGCAAGGCCTTGAGAGCTAGCGCCACCCGCCGACTCAGGGCCGGACGCAGTTTAGAGCAGAATGGTTGAGGCGCTGTGGGGAGCTCCAGGCCAAAGCAGCCGGGAACATCAAGGTCATGTGTGTAGTCCCAGGCAGGTCACAGGATCCTGGGGTGGCAGCACAGTCAGGGACCTCAGAGGTTCCCGCTCTCGATTTACAGAGAAGGAAACTGAGTTTGAAGAGGGGTGTTAGCTTGTCTAACCCAAGGTCACATAGCAGGTTAATTAAATTTACAGAGCAAAAGGCAGTGAAAGCAATTAGTGAAGTAGGGGAAACCTAAAAAAAAGAAGAAAGATTCAGGCAATTTATAGGTGACAAGTCTAGAAACTGTTTTCCAAGGAAACAGGGAGTCCTGGGATTTCATGCGAGTTCACAGAGACAGACAGCCCTCCGCTCCTTAAGATGCCCCACCTTCATTCCCCCGATGGCAGATGGCAGACTCGGTACCTACCCGGAGGGACCACAGACCTGACCTTGTGTGTAATTACTTACGTGAGGTGGGGGCAGGTTGGTATGTTAATCATAGCCAGAGCCCCTTACATCTCTACCGAGGGTGGGCCGTCCTCTCTGGAGTGGGGGGTGAAATTACCCCTTGCAGGGGCGTGGTGGGGACCAGGTGGGTGGCACAGCATGTCGGTATGGACCGTGTTAGTGGCAGTGTGCAGGCCGGGGGTCTCACGCCCTTACGCTCCTCTGTGCTCAGAGAACTGAAGGTGTGACCAGTGGCGAGTTATCCAGGAGAGCCTTCTGAGGCCCCTGCTGGTGCTCCAGGCCCCCTGGAGCTGCTGGTTTCCGGTGACGGGCCCCCTTCATTTCTTCCCCGAAGCCCGTTCATTCTACTGCGCGTGGCTCTGGGAAGGGCTGCCTCCTCCTGGCTGGCTGTGGTTTCTCCCATCTTCGTTCTGTGTTGAGGATTACATCCATGGCGTCTGTCTTCTCCTCTTCCAAGTGGCCGCCTGCGGTTCCCCACACCTCTCTTCCCTCAGGTCATGTGGGTAGAATGCCTGGTTCAGAGGAGGGGCTCAGGGCAGCTTTGTGGAAGGAAGCAAGCAAGCAAAAGGTCCTGGGACCTTTTAGTGAATCTTTCTCCAGTGGTTGGTTGGGGTCATTCAGGGGATTTGAGAATCACACAGAGCTGAATTCGAACCTGAGCTCCTCTGCTCGAACAAGAAACTCCATCTCCGTCATTTCTGCTTCTTTGTCTGGTGATGTGTGTAAAATACTTAGTACATCATGCTAACCTGGTGAACACTCAGGTGGTACAAATGATTGTAGTGTCCCCATGTCCCCACGGTATTGGTGAGTTGGGTGCGACGCCGTCTTGGCCCTCCCAGATAGCAGGTTCTTTGAGGTAGCCATCAAGTCCAGAGCAGGGCTTGACACATAAACTCCTTCTAGAACCTTCCAGTTCCCGTGGCGACATGCCAAACTGAACTGAGAATTCTGGCCTGTGTTACAAAGCTCAGGGTCAGACCCTTGGGAGAGCCTGTTTGGGACCAGGCCTTCCACGCCTCCCTGGCTGCTGTCTGCGGCCGCTCGTGGCCCTGACATGGAGGCTTCTGAGCAGGTACGAGGTCTGTCCACCGTTTAGAATGTGAAAACAGCCGGCGATTGTCTCCGCTAGAAGAAAAGTTCCATGGCTCTATTTTTATGTCTTATTATAAATAAACTTCTACTCCCCCTACTCCCTCCCAAGAAAGCCACAGCCGCCTCAGACTTTGGAAGGCCTTTAAGTCGTCAGAGGCCTGGAAGAATGTGGGGGAGAAGGGCGAGTCCAGGAAGTCCCTTAGTTGCCATCTTGTTGCTGTTGACAAAGAGCGTCAGAATGGCAGCTCGCTGTTCCCTCAGTCAGTGGCGGTGCCGGGCGGATCGTGTGGAAGGCAAACGCCGTGGGCCTCTCCGGGAACGGAGGAGCCGCCCCCCGCCCCTCATCTTTATTGGATTTCAATGAGTCTTTCTGCTCTGGGTCATATGTGCAGCGCAGGCTCATAAATGGCGCAGTGGAATTTTCACTCCCTTTGTACTGAGAGCCTTAAGCACCCTCCATGGCCATTGTCAACCCTGAATGGGAATGAATGCGGAAAACCTGGTAGAACTCCATTCTCCCAGGCAGCCCTGATTTGGAATAGGACAGTTCTGCCTATGGGCGCAAGCCAGACAGAAGGTGCGGCACGGGAGGGCAGCAGAGACTGCCCTGTTGCCCAACTCTGTGGCCCCTGAGTGTCCGTCCCTTCTTTGCCTGGAGACCCGAGTCCTCATACTTGACTCTTCAAGAGAATTGCTGAGGGGACCCGGGCTGACAGCTGTGCCGTTGTCAGTTCAGAGGAGAGGCATGTGGCCATGGCAAGTGGAAGGTTCTGGAAGGAATCTGGAAGCCCTCTTCTCTGATCCTGAAGCTATTTTAGGCCAACACTTACTGGATTAAAAGGACACATGTCATTTCATCAAGCCTACCTTGGAGTGGCCAGTTAAGTGTCCCCTCTGTGGCATTTATCCATCCACGTAATTTTGGTGCCCATCATGTGCCAGGCATTGTGCAAGGGGCCAGCCGGGTTGGGGGGAGCGCATGGGAGTCTCTGGCATTGCGGAGGTTACAGGGGCGACAGCTTTAGAAGGGCAGTGCCCTCCTACGGATGAGGCATGTATACATGGCCAGACCCGTCTGAAGTCCTTATCTCTATACTCCCCGGCTTGGTAGGGAAGCACCTTGGCTTCCCTGCCTTTTGGAACTGGGGCGATGGTAGGAGATGATCCACCTGTTCCCTGCCCCCCATGATGGGCAACTTAAATACCCATCTGTGAGCACCCAGCGGTTGGTCTCTGTTTCCTCAGCTTCACAGTGGCAGAGATGCGGTTTGAATGTAGGCTCCTCAGTCCCCAGGCAGGATGGTGTGTATGTGTTAAACAGGATGGCGAGGAGAAGGCCCTGGAACAGCAAGGTCATCGCGGTTGCCCTTGAGATTGCCTGGCTTTTGACTGAGGCCTTGGAGCTTCCCTTTTCCTGGAAGGAGGTAGGTTCTGGTTCCTGCAAATGGCCCCCCGTATTTGGAAAAAGGCAGACAAGGAGCATTTCCACTGCCACCCAGATGTGAGGGCTGGGTCTTCAGAGCAGAAGTCCCACGACTTGAAGGGGTCGGTGCTGGAGGGCAGGAAGCGTCCTCTGACATGGAGAGGACTTCCCTTTCCTCTGCTCTTCCTCCAGACCCCCTTTCTCTCTGTGGTCTGGACACAGGAGCTGTTCGTACAGTCCCTCAGAGGCATTTGGTGCTTCCTCACTACAAGATCGTCCCACTCGAATGCCTCCATTGTCAAGGTGCTCACTCCCTCTCTGTGGTCCTCCTTCGCTGCAGGAGAATGTTCCCTTCATGCCGAGCTCAGAGCTGCCTCCCCCTGCGTTCTGTCCCCAGGACCCAGAGGCAGGTGCTCCGCCTGCACCGGGCCGCTGTCCCCTAGTGAAGGGCAGGTTCCTGGCTCCGCGCGGCCCGGCCCTGTCGACCGCCGCCAGGCTCGTTCTGCCGACGTGTAAGTGTGTCAGTGACAATAATAGTGCAAAGGCTCCACATCCGAGGGCCTTTCTAGGATCGCTTCCTGATTAATTAGGTCAGCGTCTCCAAAATCAATTTCCAGTCAAGTCGCGCCGCCCGGGAGCGCCGCCGCCCGCCCAGCCGCGCGAGGGGGTTGGCGCGGGAGGCAATTCCCCGGCCTGGACGGGCTCAGGCCTCGGCTCTACCTGGGAAGGAAGTCACGTGACCCCTCTCTTCTGTGATTATCCTGACTTTTTATTTTATCTGCCCTCCCCCTCAAATCTTCCATTAAACCCCCGTAGATCCTGCTTCAAACAGGCAATTAGACTAACAACGTAATTATATCCCTCAATGCTAATTGTAACTGGTTTAGGGGAAAAACAAAGGGAAAGAGGCTTCAAAAATCTCTGGAAACTAAAAGCAGCCGTTACAGTTTCCAGGTATTTCTTGTCCCCGTGCTGTTCTTTAAGGGCCTGGGTTGCTGGCCGGCTGGCGTCTGTGTGGCTTTGGCCTTGACCAGGGCCACCCGTAGGACAGACGTAGGCCTGTCATTGCTCTCCTGGGCACGTGCTTCTTGCCCCCCCCCCCCTTCCTGC
>PJEM01017409.1:0-22123 GCA_004023845.1 Helogale parvula
ACTTCTCTGCCTCGCCTTGAAGCCTCCAGCTCAGAGAGCCCCCAGTCTCGGAGCTCCCCATGTTGGAGCCCCAGGCTGACCTGTGACGCTCAGCAGACATTCTTTACCTATTTTTGAACACAGTCCTTTGTCAGATCCAGGGGATCCTCACTGTTTGTGGACTTCACATCTGAGGGTTCACTTGCTCTCTTTAACCAATCTGTAACCCCAAATTAATCTCCAGGGTCTTATCCTGGTCACTTGTGAGCATGCGCGGAGCAGGGAAAATCAGTGGCTTGACACGCACTTCATACCCAAAGAGCTCTTTTCGTGGTCGATTTAGTTCCACGCGTGTGTGTGTCTGTGTTTGAAAGTCTGTGCTTTCTGTTGATGATTCTCTGAAATTCGAGGGCTGTGCTTGCAGTGGCGTCCTGTGTCCCTAAGTCCCAGAAGGCTGTGACATGTCTCACAGAGAAACACGGGTGACAGATAAGCTTCCTGGGGACCCCGAGCTCAGTGTTCAGGATTCAGCAGCAGCCGTTAAATCGGGCATCCGTAAACAGAGATGCTCGTGAAATGGGGCTCTGCGTTGCACGGTTGACGGAAATGCGACCAGACGCACCTGCCTCTGGGCCTCCTGCCGCGACGCTCCGGCACAGGCTCGTGAACTCGGCATTTGGGTGACCTGAGAGAACACAGCCGCTGTGTGTCCCAGGAGTCGGCTGTGTTCTCCAAATGTTTTCTCCCCACGTGTGGCTCGCCTGTTTTTTCTTTACTGATGTCTCTTGATAAACAGTGGCCTTGCATTGATGGGGGCTGACTCACCAATACTTTCTTCTCTGGTTTTGCTTTATGCGTCCTGAGAAGTCTCTGTCTACGCCTGAGTCATGAAGATATTGTCTTCTCTTCTAGAAGCCTAATGGTTTGACTTGGGGTCTAGAAGCCATTGCACACTTACCATTGTGTGTGTGTAAGGCAGTGTCACGCTGAAACAATGCCGTCATCCCGTTCTTTGCCTTGGGCATGCTGCAGTGTGGACGCCCAGCACACGAGGACCGTGGCCTCTGGGATTAACCGTACAGTACATTTCATGGGGAAGAGCTGGGCCACATCCTTGTGATGTCCGCTGTGCCAGACATTGCCCCCCCTCTAAAAGTCATATTGGAATTGGCTGTTAACTTGTTCATTGATTTAACCAATATTTATTTGTCTCCTCTTATGTGCCAGTCACGGCGCTGGTTCTGAGGGTCATCTAGGAGCTCCGTCCCTGTGGGAGGATGAGATACCAAGAGGTGAGCAGTCTGACTTACGATCTAAATTACAACCATGATGAGTGCTTCGGAGAAGCAGAGAGCTGTGTGATGGTCCCGCAGGGAAGAGAGGGGACCTCAGAGGCAACGGCACCAAAACCAAGCTCTACAAGAAGGTAAGGAATTAGATAGGCCAGAGCATATGCAAAGGCCCTGGGGTGGGAAGGGATCCTGGGCACTAAGTGTTAGAATGCTAGGGGGAAATGATGGCCATGGGTGTGGAGAGCACTGGCAGAGGGTGGCTGGGAGAGGCTGGCGCTGTCCGGCGGAGCGGACAGCTCCACATCGATGACATCCAGCCTGGTAGCCATCAGCCACGTCAGCTGCGAGGCCTTGAGGTGTGGCCAGTGGGACTGAGCAGCTGAGGTTTCGATTTTAGTAAAAATTTAAGGAGCACGTGTGAGGCGTTGGCTTCCAAGCAAAGGCAGTCAGCAGCTCAGAGCAGGCGGATGACGCGATCAGATCTGCATCTCATGTGTTGTCTTTCTGGCTCCAACGTGACCAGCGTGAGGACCAGCAAGAATGTCCTTGGCTAGCTGGGGAGAAACAGTGGCTTCCTGACCTCAGAAGTGGACAGAGAGAGATTCAGGGATGGAGTGGAGAGATGGGTGGATTCCGGGCTGTGTGGACATGGCCCGTTGGCTGAGTGGCAGGAGGAGGGGCTCTCTGGCCCTTGCCAGGCACTGACCACAGGACCAGGAGGTCCCCGTGGCCCAGGATGCTCGGTGTCCACGTGGAGCAGGCTGTTGGGCTCCGAGGCAAGGCTCAGGCTGCAACATCTCTGAGAGAGAGGGGGAGCTCAGTGACGGTGCGTCCGCGTGGATGAACACGGACCAGTGCCCTGCAGCATCCAAACCCCAGTTCCCTGGATTCCCGGGCAGCACACGCATGCTCACCCGCTGCGGGCCTGGCAGGACCCCTCCTGGGACTGGCCCCAGATTAGTGATGAGCCTGCGCTCAGTGCCTCCCTGCACCCACCCACCCACCCACTGGCCTCCACGTCCCCATTCATGCACCTCCCTGCCCCACAGCCCCCTTGCACACATTTATCTGCCTTCTGCATGCACTGACATGCCCCTGCCTGCCCCTGTGAATACCCCTGCACGCACCTGTCCGCCTTCCCACACGTGTGGCCCACTTCAATAAACCCACCTGCCCCCCTGAATGACCTACCCGCCTTCACTCCACCAGCCCTCTTGCCCTGCTACACGCACCCACCTGCTCCCTGCACGTGCCCACGCCCCCCCTGCACACACACATCTGCCCCCATGCACACGCCCTCCTGCCTTCGCTTCCCCCTGCACGTACCCGGGGGCCTCTGTCCCACAGCCTCCTCTAGGACCACCTTGCCCGGTTACAGGGCGCTGCAGTTGGAGGGAAGGGATGAGGCCGAGTGCGAGCAGGGAGGCACGGCGCACCTTCAGGGAAGGGCCCCGGGGTGCCCCCCACAGGGAGAAAGAAGGGGTGCCTAGCGTCTGATAGGCTGCACAGCACGAGACGGGCCAGGGAGGCTCTGTCCACGTTGGAACAGGAAGAGGAGAGCTTCCCTCGGGGTCTGTCTGATTCAGGTCCTACGTTGCTGGAGGTTTATCTCAGGGGAAAGCCCAAGAGCAGAACTGGCTTGTCCCGTAAATGCCTCCCCTGGCGGAGCGGTCTGCCTGGGTGACAAGGGATTCTTCCCCGGCTGTGGGCGCCGCCCTGCTCCCGCCCTCCCCTCTCCCAGTGTCCATGACAGAAGCAGAGAAATGGAAGAGGCCGCATCCCCTTATGCTCAGACGGTCGGACCGGATGCACACGCGATCACCCCTGGAAGGGGTGGCGGCAGAGGCCAGACCTGTGGACACTGACAGGCTGGCGGGAGTCGTTGTGACAATCGCAGTGTCTGCAGTTTCAGGGCTTGGGGCAGGTCCTCCTGAGCCACACCGACATGTCTAATGGCCCTGCTGCCATAAACCTTCACGGCGGCTGGGGAGCCAGCTGGTGGCAGTGACCCGGCACGGTGACCGCTCACAGCCCTGGGCTGAGTGTGTGTGACCTCAGGTGCTGTGACCACACACGGACGGTAACCAAGTGGAGAAGGCGGGTCTAGAGCTTGACTCCAGCCATCACGTTCCTGCTACGTGTGCCACACCTCACTGTGCCCTATGCCCTGACTATGTGCGGTTCTCACTAAAACATTTTTAGTTTTGAAAGTGGAATCAAGCAGCCAGCCTGTGCGGAGGGCTTAGGGGCACAGGTGCAAGGTCCAGACGTCAGGCCTGCGAGAGCGTGTCTCCAGAACTCACTTCTGGACCTAAGGTGTCCCGACCAGCGGTGCTGCCCTCCAGGGACTCCAGGTGGCCAGGAGACGTGGGCCAATGCGGGGGTGGGGCCATCACCTCTAAGGACTGAGGCCACCTGTGAGTATCTGTCTGCTAAGCTGGGGACGACAGGACAGAGCGGACACCCACATCCCGTCCATCCCGGAAACCTGCCCACAGTGGACAGATGTGGGCCAGATGTTCCACGGAGTCTGCCTCAGCAGGTGTGCCTCTTGTGCTGGTCTCTACGCTGGCTCCTCACATGGGAGGGGACCCGGGGGACCTCGCACGAGATCCCTGCTGCTCGGGAAGCTTGGAATTAGAGACTCCTGTGGGGAGAGCCTGGGGACGTTCTGACACATGTAGAGTGCCTGGCACTCAGCCTGCGGGCCCAGGAAAAATCAGCAGGGACTCACCTGCCACATACAGAATCGTGCAAAACAAGGCATACCTGTTGCTTCCGTCTGGGCATTTCGGTGGTTTGGATGCAAAGGGGAGTGACCCTGGCAACGTCTAGTTTGGGAGTTCGAGCTCAGCTGCCCTGGGCGGCATACGTCCCTCTGGCTCTCTTGCCAGCCCCACCCTCCCCAGAGAAGCTTCTAGATGCTACGAGGGTGGGCTGCTGGTGGAGGGCTGGGCTATAGGTCTGCTCTCTTCACCCCACCAGCACCTGGACCTCCCACAGCCCAAGACAATTCTCTGTGCAGGGGGCCCCGCGGCCCCTGAGACACAACAAATCGGCCCCGGTCAGCAGGGGCCGTCACCCTCCTCCGATCCTGCCCAGGGCCCCGTGGCGCCACGGCCAAGACCTGGGCTGCAGAGCCTGGAACGGGGCTCGAACGACCTGGTGCACACAGGTCAGGCCCTGCCTGTGTCTGTTTCTCTGTCCCTCCATGTGGTCCCTCTGCTGGGTCCCCTCAGAATCCAGCTTGTCCCGTGGACGCTCCCCAGGAGGGTGTCCCCAGAGAAGTGGGCACAGCTGCAAGGCCTCCTCAATGGAGCCTTAGGAGTTCCACGGCCACAGAGCCTGCCTGGGGAGCCGTGGGGACCCCTCAGGTAACCCTACCAAAGCCCTACCCCTGCCCCAGGACACTGCTGCCTGGTTAGACCCTCTCCGGCCTGCACTCAACCTCCACAGTCCACAGGGCCAGTGGGCAGCTTCCTCCTCCTCCTGCATCTGGAGGTGACACCCCCCAGCTCCCCTGTTCCTGCCCTGTCTGCGGACAAACGACGTTACAGGACAAGGGATGAAAACCTGCAGTTCTGCCTGGCTGAACAGGACCGAATCTGTGTGAAGTAACACTACTCAGGCTGACATTTTGTAAAGCTACTTCCAAACAAGAAGTTTGGACTGCAAATATGAGAAAGCCCATTTCAGAGGGGCTCTTACTGTAATGACACTTAATGGTGTCACAGAAGAAATCGTCAGAGCTGCAGCCAGAGCTGAAGACGCTCCACAGCTGGGGACGTCCTGACTCGTTTCCATTCCCAGCGTGAGGACCTTTAACCCTCATGTCGCCTCCTCATTACGAAATAGCTACCAGAGCTCCAGGCATGACACCGGCATCCCACACTGGAAGGAAGGGGCAGAGGGAAGGTTGATGGAGTCCCCAGCTGAGTGTTATTATTATTATTATTATTTTAGCCTCACTGGGTCCCATTCACCCCCTGGAACTGTTGGACGCAAAGGAAAGGGGCCTTATTGCTGTGACTAGTTTACCCCAAAGGAATGGGGACCCTCTCTTCTCTGGGTCAAGGCCTCTCTGCTGGCTACATAAATGCAGAACTGGACTCTTCTGGCAGGTAAGGAAGTGAGCAGCCCGTGAGTAGGAAGAGGCGATGTCTGGCACGAGTGTGGGGTTTGGGGGGGGGGGGTGGTCTGTGTTCAGAGCTGCTAAACAAGGTCCAATCTCGATGCTGTTTGGGTTAGAGAGGGAAGAGCACGAAAATGTGAGCAAGGAAGCCAACAGCAGCTGTATTTGAATCCCACATCCTACCCTCAGCCTGGAAACAAAAGTGGTCCAGGGAGTTCCTGCCCAGCATCCACCCCCCAGAGCCCTGCTGGGCATCGATGGCCTCGCAGACCCCTCCCGCACGCAGGGCCAGCTGCAAGGACAGCCTCTCCAGGAGGTCCCCAAAATATGGATCAGCCCGCACGTGGGACCTGCCGCTAATCTGGGTCAGAACCCCGTGTAGACGGGTCTGAGACCCAGACCCCCTGTCGGCAGGGCCTCCCTGGCTGGTGTGTTTCTCCGCCAGGAGTGTGAGATCGTCTCTCACCATACACGTATGGGAAATGCCAAGGGCTTCTCCTTGGGGTCAGCCCAGCACGGATGGGCCCGAGCCAGCCCACAGCACGCGTGCTGCCCAGGACCCAGCACCGGAAGCCGAGCACTGATGGGAGCGTAAGTGGTCGGGCCACCGGGCAGGCATCTGGCAGCTTCTGCTGGAGGGAAGGGCTCACCTGGCCTGTTAACCAAGACACATGAAAACGTGTGCCCTCCCCCTCCCCAAAGACTCACATAAGAATATCTAGAGCAGCTCTTTTTAAAAAAATTTTTTTAGTGTTTTTATTTTTGAGAGGGTGAGCAGGGGAGGGTCAGAGAGAGAGGGAGACACAGACCCCGAAGACAGGCTCCCGGCTCTGAGCTGTCAGCACAGAGCCTGCCACACGAACCCATGAACTGTGAGATCATGACCTGAGTCGAAGTCGGACACTTAAACCAACTGAGCCGCCCAGGCGCCCCTAGAGCAACTTTTCTTGTAAGAGCAAAGACCGGGAAACATCCCAGTCCACCAGGGAAGTGGGAACTGCTTCTGAGAGTCTAAAAATGTGCATTCGAGGGTGCTGAGCAGGGGCCTGCAAATGCCCCAAGAGCTGCAGCTCGGAGAGAGGGCCCTGGGGCAGGCCCCCCACCGACAGGTCCCGGAGACGGTCTACCGGCCTCCCTCAGCTGTCTCAGACGCTGGGACACACGGATGCTTGTGCATACGCGAGGCTGGCTGGAAAAGCCTCGAAACCAGCTTCCCAGTTCCAGGGCTCCTGCGGACGGGTCCCACAGGGCTTCCTCCGCAGCTGCGGCAGACTGGCGGTCTTCGTGGTCTCCGCGGGGTCTTCTCCTTCGGTTCCTCCCTCTGGCCTCTCTTCCAGCCCCGAAAGGACCTTTTAAGGACCCTTGTAGGTGTCCTGGTCCCAAGCAGTCACTGGGATGAACTCGCTTAGAGGTGAGGTTGTCTGCAGAGCGCACCCCCTTTTCCTCATCTGCATGGGCTCGAGGGAGGGGAGAGAACCCTCAGACGCCAAAGGGAGAGGGGTCCAGCCTGTCGCTGCCCCGGTGCCCTGGGAGCACCCACCATCCCAGCTCCTCCTCAGACCTGCGGACACCTCCTCTGCACAGAGTGGGGGTAAGATCCCAGCACAGATGCACCCAGAATTGCTGGCGCTGTTAGCATCGAAGCCTGAGCCCTGAGGACAGCATGGTGGAGGAGGCCTTCCCGGCTGCCCTGACCCACCACCTCAAATCCAGGCCCCCCGGAGGCTGAGGGCTGTCCCCTAGCCCTGGCAGAATAGCCCCCGCAGGCTGTGGTCAATGTGCTGGGCCTCCCTCGGCTCGGGGAGAGGGAGGAGGAAGAGGAATATTCCAGATCAGGGCATCCGGAGCTGCGGAAGAGCAGCAAACCCTCCGAGGGGCAGCAGGACCCCTGGTCCCGATGGTCACAGGGACAGCACGGCCTTTGGGCATAGAAACAGGGCTGGGGCAGGAAGAGAGGGGATGCACTTCCATCTCGGGCCAGCTGCCCTTTCACAGTTACAGGAGCGCAAGAGGCGCTAATGACCCCATGAAATTAAACGTGCAAACTGCCTGAGCAAGTTCGCCCAGAAAGTATGCGTTTTACAGACCACGGGATGGGTCTCTTTCTTGCCACCAAAGCGGAACCAACACGCCACTCCAGGGTGACCTTCGTACAGGTCATACGGGAACCCTCGTCATCTGCAGGGCTAGTCCGGGCAGGGCCAAGGGGACCGCTGTGGGGGCTGGGACAGGTCCCTGAGCCACAAGGAAGCCCCCCGACCCCTGGGAAACACATTCAGAGGGAGGGCCTCCCGTCTGAACTGGATTTGTCCCCAGCAACCTTTGCAGTGAATAGACCTGCAGTTGCTTCTGTGACGACAGTCACCGGGGCTCTGCTGGACCCACCCCGCTCAGCTGGGCTCCCCTGTCCTGGGCTGAGGGGCACCCCGGCCAGCAGGACATCCACAGGGCGGCTCTGCAGACACTTTCCGTAGCGAGAAAGGAACATGCCTTCTGCCCCCAGGACGGCCCGCTGTCCCCCGTCTCTCCTGAAATGTTTCCGTCTTGCGCCTTCAGAGTCCGTTGTGTGATGGGAGCCAGTGCAGTAAACCCTGGACTGCGAGAGCCTTGTTCTGTGAACACCCCTGTGAACGGTCCCTGTGAGCGCTGCAGGAAGACCAGATGGTTCCGATACATCGTAACTTGATAAACAGCGCCGCCAGGAGTAGTGCCTGGCCCCAAACGTCACAGGATCACAACTGAGCCAAAGGGCCTCTCTGTCTCTGTCTCTGTCTCTCTCTCTCTGTGGGATTGTGGGTGATCATCTCCCATGCTGCAAAGCTCCATCTCAGGCCACAGTGTTTGGCAGAAATCAGTGATTTTTCCGACCACTGGAAGGTGCCCACAACTGGCTCTAGTGTATCTTTTTGTCACTTCCAAGCACCTACGGACAGTCCTTCACTTTTCCATACAAGAGTGAGCTTCGGAATGCTGTCTTCTTCCTAGGTCGGTCTGCCTGCAGATAGAGACCCTTTCCTCTGCTGCCTTGTTGCCAGTGACGTCACCTGCAGTATGTGACAAGAGTCTCCTAGTGCCGTGCTGCAGTCAACGGCCGGGAGAGCGTATATGAAGGCGCCCGTGCAGAAGGTTCCGTGCAGCCCATAGACAGCAGTGACTCCATCAGTGAGAGTGAAAGTCTTCTACACAACGGCCCTCCCCCCGGCCTCCCTCACGCCTGCCACGAAGTCTTCAAAGGCAAGTGCAGGTTCATATGTTTATTTTTCTTTATATTTTGTATTTTCTTATTGTTTTGTATTACAGTATGGTAATCATTTTTATGTGACTATTTTTGGGTTGTGAACGAATGAATCTTCTGAGTTTCCATTACAGTAAAACCTTGGATTGCAAATAACTTGTTCCGCGAGCGTTCCACAAGACGAGCAAACATTTCTAATAAATTGTAACTTGATCAATGAGCGACGTCTTGCGATACAAGTCATACGTGACTCTGAACATCACGTGATCACGATCAAGGCAATGGTTCTTGAAATTCACTTTGACATACGAGTGCTTTGGATGACAAGTGTGTTTCTGGAACAAATTATGTTTGCAAACCAAGGTATTCGTGTCCTTTCATTTTTTCTCTATCAGCTAAAAACATTTGTGGTTCAAAAAGAGAGGCTGGAGGGGCGCCTGGGTGGCTCAGCTGGTTAAGTCGACTTCGGCTCAGGTCATGATCTCACGATTCATGGGTTTGAGTGCCACATCAGGCTCTGTGCCGACAGCTCAGAGCCTGGAACCTGCTTTAGATTCTGCGTCTCCCTTTCTCTCTGCCCCTCCCCAACTCATGCTCTGTTTCTCTCTCTCTCAATAATAATAAATAAACAAAAAAGTTAAAAAACAAAACAAAATGAGAGGCTGGAGATGAGAAGTCTCTTCACTAAATATTATATATAGAAGGGGGAATATTTTGGGGTTCAGGATTTAGTCCTGCCTGGGTCTTGAGAGTTACTTCTGTGTCACTCACGACGAACATCAGAGAAAAGAGCAAGTTTTCTGAACTTGAGGGCATATACCAAGAATGCCACGACGGTATTGTGAACCAGAACCCTGTCCCTAGGAAGTCTGGGGGGTGGGGAAGGGGGCACATTTGTCTCCCTTTTGGGGCTCTATAGTTTCTCGAGAGCTCTCGGAATGTGACAGTTTGAGCAGATTGTGACAGCAGATGGGGAAAAATCACCATCTGATTTTGGCATGACGTTCAGAAACGGGAGGTGATGAACAGTAATTAGAGAGGCCATGCGCAGCCAGCAGAGGCCGTCTGTGAACAGAACAGCGAGGGTCCCCGAGGCTCCAGGGAGGCTTGAACGCCAGGAAGCGGGCCAGGAATGACACGGCCATCTTGCCACCTTTCACACCCTGGCCCCGCCGACGTCCCCAAAGAAGCCCTGAGCTGGGCACGTGAAGCGTTTCTATAAAGTTCAAAACCTGCCCCAGGACGCGAGAGCTCCCGGGGCGCACAGACCCTCGGCTCCCATCACACAGCAGCGCGGGGGACAGACCCCAAGGGCTGCGCGCAGGGGAGGCGGGGAGGCGGGGGCTCCCGGGGCCCCTGCTGTGCTGGCAGCCCCGCCCCGCACACAGGAACTGGCTGTGTCCTCTTCCAAGTCCTTTTTGAATGTTTTCAGCACTTCGTGGTCAACTTCAGATATCCAGCCACGGAGTCTATCGGGCGTGTGGGCCCTTCGCGCTCCGTGGGAACAGAGTTTTCAGCGGTCATCAGTCTCTCACGTGCAGGTGGTCGACCTGTGATGCACATGCGCAGATGCCCAGGCCCCCTGAGCGGCTGCAGGCTCTCAGGAAAGCCCGGGTTTGGGTCCCCATGGCTGCGGATCTGGAGGGAGCACGAAGGAGGAGGGGCGCTCCCAGGTGCCCCCGGGGGGCGAGCGCCCCGCACGTGGGGGAGGCAGCGGTGGTCCCGACTTGCAGGAGCACGAAGCCAGACTGCATCTGTCAGGTGTGACCCGGCCATCGCTACATGCGCGAAGCCCTGTTCCACGCAGCAGGTGTGGCACGTGGGAACCGAGAGAACGGGGGTATCCCTGTAAAAGTGTTCAGACTCTCTGGGTGGTCACACTGGGGGTGCATGGGGGGCGGTGAGGGGTGGCGTGACTCTGTCAGGAGCAGGACCCGGGGCGGCAGGGGCGATGATTTTGCCTCTCCTGCTGAGAGCGGGAGGCCCAGGGACCAGCAGGGGTGTGTGAAGGGGGTGGGCAGCCAATCTGCCAACCAGAGATGGGCCGGCCCACAGCCTGCTGCCTATGGGTGTTACCCTCGTCTTCTGCTTCCAGATGACAGACAACCGAGGCTCACTGGTTGCCAGGAAGGACCCTCCTCCCCGGAGAAGAGCTGGTGGAGCCCGGAGGCCCTGAGAACTGGAGAGACAGAAGAGAGCATGTGTCCCAACCAGCTTCCTCAGATGCCCGGATGTACAGAGACCCTGACAGGACACAGGCTGAACCGGAAACATCAGCGCCGCACAGCCTCAGTTAGAAATTCGTTTTTGAAAACCAGGCTGACTGACGGTGGGAGACGCGGGCGCGGAGGCGCCACCAAGCAGGCGGAACCCCTGGGCGCATCCCTGAGATCGCTATGCAGTTCCTGCGGTTTCTCTGCGGGTCTGCAGGCTCTCCTGCGGAAACGTTGGGGAAGAAATGAGCAGTCGGGGTGTGCGAGAAGAGCTGGCGGTAGCTGAAAGCGTCGACGACATTTTGGGAGCTGGAGACAGCTGCATGCGAGTCGCCAGCGTGCAGGGCAGGAGAGCGGAGGGCCAGGGTCACTGCGGTTTGGCCACGGAGTGGAGGAAAGTGTTGGGGATCGCAGATCCCTGGTGGCAGGGGGCCGGGTCAAATGTAGGAAGCAGTGGGACCGCCCACTTGCACTCAGAGACACGCAGGGCCTGTGGGTGGCAGGCTGACCCCACCTCCGTCCCCAGGCAAATCACAGCCACAGAGGAAAGACACGGAGTCAGCTAGAGGAGGACCCGCCCCTGCCCGAGCACAGCCCTGCGGGTCCTCTGTCACCAGTCAGGACGTCAGGGTGAGCCCTGGGTGAGCCCAGGTCACTGCTAGGGGCTGCTTCTGGCTGAAAGAGAGAAACAAACCAATCAGTCTCCAAGGGAAGGAGCTCGGAGGAAATGAAAATCACGTGGAATTTAAAGATCTCCCAAAAGAGGAAAATGAAGACCCTAGGAGAAAAAAGACAGAGTGTGTCTGTGACATTAAAACCAGACACAAGAAAAGGGCACCTTCAAAAGCAAGAAGGGACTCTTGGAAATTGGGACTTGGATCTTGGGATGACAAGGTGGCAGAGAGCTGGAGGAGGAAGCAGGGTGCACAGAAGGTCAGGCAGCAGACGGAGAGGTGGCCGCAAAAGCACAGCCTCCTGTCCCAGTGACCAGCCTCTGAGTAACAACAGCCTCAGGAAGATGGGCCTGCAGGGAGGGAATCAGGAAGGGAGCGATCCAGGAGATCTGTCTGGAGAGAAATGCATGGCAGGAGCCACCGACCCCCAATGCGTCACAGGACAGGACCTCCCAGAACCCAGGACAGAGGACCCCGGACAGGAACTGGACAGCGGTCACCTTGATGTCAGAGCAGGCAGCCATCCCTTGCAAGAGTGCACCGCAGATTCCACTGCGTTCCAGGGGCAAGGGCATTGGACCAAACCAGGAAGCCAGCTCGGAAGCCAGATGGGCTCCACCCAGTAGGGGACACAACGCCAGACCGGGCAGACGGTCCTGGGCAGCCCTGCCAGCAGCACAACGGGAGGACGCACAACTCAAAGGACAAAACAGGGTCACAGGTAAAGAGTGGCTCAAACTGACAGGGAGAGAAAACCTCCACTGGCTGGGCTCTGGAGGAAGAGCATTAAAAAGTCCAGGAGAGGGGCACCTGGGGGGCTCAGTCGGTTAAGCATCCGGTTTCAGCTCAGGTCATGATCTCACGGTTCGTGGGTTGGAGCCCCGCATCGGGCTCTGTGCTGACAGCTCAGAGCCTGGTGCCTGCTTTGGATTCTGTGTCTCCCTCTCTCTCTGACCCCACCTGCTCGCGCTGCCTCTCTCTCTCAAAAATAAATTTTAAAAAACATTAATTAAAAAAAGAAAGAAAGAAAGTCCAGGAGAACAACCGGGCAGCCCAGCAAACCACTGGGGGCATGGGGGAGGGTCAGGGGCAGAGCCCCACTGCCCCCGCCTGGGACGCCCCTTCGCAGCCCAGGCCGATGGCCCAGGGTCACCACTTCCCCCCTTCCCTGGATGGTTCTGGCCCTCACCCATTCTGCAGCTGTGGTGGCTACAGACCAGTTCTTTCCACGTTGTTTTTATAAATTCTGACCCAGGAACTTCAAGATGTAAAAGTGACCCAAAGGCAGGTGGATGGGGTCAAGGGAAGGTGAGCAGGTCAGAGGGGAGCGATACACAGGATGCTGGTCTGTCACCTCACTCGGCGAAACTGCCGCAAGCGAGGGCAGAAAGCGCCCGGGGAGCCCAGGGTTAGACGATGACACATAAACATGTTCTAAAATGCAGGACGGACCCGAGATGCGAGCCACTGGGTGTGGAGTTGTCTCATCCAAAGACACAGTCTGCTCCCATGTAAGGCTGACGACAGGAAACAGAGACAGCACCTTCTGCTGGGCAGTACCCTCGTGGAAAAGGGGCTCCTCCGGAGTGTGGGCTGGCAGCCAGGGTGAGAAGCACTTTTAACTGGACCTTGGGTGTCGGATTGAATCGTTTTCTCCCTCATGCGCGTGGTTTGCCGTGATTGGAGAAGAAACGGAGCAGAGCTGTGTGGCTCGATGAAAGGGGACTCTCAGGGTAAAGTGCACATCAGACAGACTGATGGAGAGGAACTGGGACCAGGTCTCGTGGAGAGCGGGCGCACACGGATGTGTGGTCTGCGGGGTCCGCGGGCTGGAGGAAGGGGCGCCTGGCGTCTCAGACCGCACGTCCTGGGAAGTGGGGGTAAGGGCTGGCGGAGTGGGTTGGCTTGCTTCCGGTGTGCAGGTGGGCCCCACATGGTGCACACATTCCTGTGGAAACCGAGGCCTTCTCCAGCTTCTCCTTCAGTAGAGAACTTCACCTTGGTTCTGGTTAAAACAGTCTTCGCGAACATGCTCTCTTTCTTTCTTTTTAAAAATTTTTAATGTTTACTTACTTTTGAGAGACTGAGCGAGACAGATTGTGAGCAGGGGAGGGTCAAAGAGAGAGGGAGACACAGAATCAGAAGCAGGCTCCAGGCTCTGAGCTGTCAGCACAGAGCCTGACATGGGGCTCGAATTCGGGAACCGTGAGGTCATGACCTGAGCTGAAGTCGGGTGCTGAACCGACTGAGGCCCCCAGGCGCCCTGAACATGCTCTTTTGAAACGACTTTGGCTGGGGCGCCCGGGGGTCAGTCGAGGGCTCAGTTGGTTAAGCGTCTGACTCGTGATTTCAGCTCAGGTCACAATCCCAGGGTCGTGGGTGTGAGCCCCGTGTCTGCTTGGGATTCTGTCTCTTCCCCTCTCTCTGCACCTCCCCTGCTCATGGGTGCTCGCTCTCTCACTCTCTCAAAATAAATGAATGAACTTAAAAAAATGATTTGGGCTCTGAGTAAAACACCAGTCAGGTGTTCTGCAGGCAAGCGCAGAGAGGCGGCCTCTGCAGAGGCGTCCTATCCCTGAGGGGACCGGCCCGGGGTGGGGGAGGGGCCAGGCCATCGGCCACCGCACTGGGAGAGCGGCCTGACTCAGGCGTGGCTGATGTCCACAGGCAACTCCTCTGGCCAGGCTTCCTCCCAAACCCTCCTCCGGAACGGGCCGTCACAGGTGGGCTGGTGGCCTCCGTGGCTGTGTGGGTTCTCATCCGAAGCCATTCCTTCCTCTACTTCCCCTCTCCGCCAGGGCAGTGAGCCACACGCATCCAGACAGTCAGCGCCTCCCCCGATAAGACTAGGGGTCTTGAGGGAAAGGGCCGCAGCAGGTGCAGGTGCAGAGGCCCTCGGGGGCGGGACGAAGTGGCTCAGCCGAGCGAGGGAGGGCTGCGTCTCAGCGCGAGGTCACAGCGGCGGTGCCTGAGGGCCCGGATTTCCCTTGGGAGAACCCAGTTCCTCGTGCTGTCCGAGCCCTGATGAACTGGAGGGAGTCCTGTCCCCGGGTCAGCTGACCCACGGTGGCCAAGGCGGATGTGAGGTGGCCTGCCATCCCTGGGCAGGTGACTTTACCACCACGTGCCTCCGTCACTGTCCGTATTTACACTCGCCACCCCCTCCTGACATGTCTATGTGCAGAGACACAACTCCAGGAAGTCTAAACACTGGGGTCTGGGTCCTGCCTCAAAAGGACACAAATGTGCAGAATAAATGCAGACCCCGTATCCCGGTCTGGACCGTCGCCCGTCGGGACAAGAAGGCCTGCGGGCCCTACCCACATGCTGGGGGGGGGGCACTGGAGCCCTGGGGTGTCAGGGGCACAGCGCCGCCCCCAGCCGCCTCTGCCCACCGGGAACTCCAGTCAGGCGGGGCCTCTAAGCAGACTCGATGGACTGAACGTGTAGACCATGCACTTTCGTGTGGGGCGCCTGACGTTCACAGCCATGTCTTGGAGATTCATCCGTGTCCTGGTGTGGATCCTCCTCTTCCTCAGCTGAGTGGCATCCAGCAGGTGAACGCACCGGGATCCCTCTGCCTCTCTGCTGTCCACCGGATGGCTCTCAATCTGAGGTCGCGATAAAGCCGCTACCAGCCTTTTGGGCAAAGCACCCTCAGCTTCGCGGGGTCCGCACCCAGAAGGGGGCTGGCAGGCCTGAGGACACCCGCCCGTCTGCCTCTAACGGGCTGCTGGAGCATTTCCGAAGCAGCTGCACTGTTCCACAGCCCCCCCCCCCCAGCTGCTCCACATCCTCACGGTGCGCCGTATCGTCAACGCTAGAATTCCCGTGGGCGGGTAGTTTAATCGTACGTTTCTTACAGCGCTATCCACACTGGCATGTGGGGGCACTCCTAACTTGGCACTCATATCTATTTCCCCTTCCTTAATGCAGTCTCCTTGTGGCTGGGCTCACAGTCACTCTGCTAGCGACTGCACGTCCCAGCTTCCCTGCAGCCGCAAGTGGCCCCGTGACGAAGTTCTGGTCTGGGGTGCGGGACAGAGCCGGTGCGTGCCACTTCCTGTGCCAGGGGACCTGTGAGTCTGCCCTTTCTCCCTGCAGGTGGAGGACGGCCACGCTGCCCACAGTCTGCCTGTCCGCCTCTGGCAATGTGATGGTGGAAGTGAAGAGACGGCCACCTTCGTGAAGCCCCTGCGTCTCAGCAAACCACGCCCCCAAAGTGTGAGGTGGGCGGTGACACACTCGCCCTCCGGCCCTAACACAGCGGACCTGTGCGGTTCTGTCTGCTCAGCACCTTCCATCCACCAGGGTGCCGCCCCCACCCAGCCCCGAGGTTCTGGGAGATGATGGACACACCCTGCCCGGCGCAGGCAGGTGGCCCAGGTCTGACCGGTTGTGACTTCCCATCCTATTCAGGGTTATAAGTTCATGGGTTGGGCCTGAGACCCAACCGTGGTCCTTCCGTGAGACTCTCAGAGAGAGAGAGAGAGAGAGAGAGAGAGTCTTTGTCATTACTGTGGATTGTGGCAGGAGAGGGAAGCCAACACCTGAGCAGAACCAGAGACAATCAGAGGGGAGGAGGAGGCCCAACAGTAGCGTCCCAGCCCCTGGATCCAGCTGTACCTGCAGCACCTTTAGATGTAAGTGATCCAAGATGTGAGCTGAACTTGCAACCAAGAGTCCCATCTCCTTCCCTAATAATAACGTAAACACGTCTGGGAGCGATTTTATATACGCACTGTGCTGGGTGGTATATAAAGTCTGGGAACACCCTTTAAAATGGTAATTCTTTTATAACAAAAGGTCTGTTTATTTTGAGAAAGCAAGAGCATGAGCAGGGGAGAAGGGCAGAGGGAGAGAGAGAATCCCATGTAGGCTCCTTGCTTAGCACGGAACCCTCCTTGGGGCTCAGTCTCAAGTCTCTGGGGTCATGACCTGAACTGAAATCGGGACCCGGATGCTCAATTGACTGAGCCACCCAGGCACCCCTAAAATAGTAGTTCTTAATCTGGAGAGGCTTTGGAAGGAATGGATGGGGGAAGAGAGCTGTGTGTTGACCCCCCACGAACCCTACTAAAATGTAGCATTTCCTCCAAGCGTCAGTGCAGCGACGGAGCCCGGCCACGTCAGCGGGACGAGTGGCCCGCCCCCGCACGAATCACAGGTATCTTCACGTCACATCTCGAAACACGGAGCAGCTCCCTCCCACTGCAGAAT
Organism: Helogale parvula; assembly: GCA_004023845.1. NCBI lineage: Eukaryota > Metazoa > Chordata > Mammalia > Carnivora > Herpestidae > Helogale > Helogale parvula. The sequence continues at coordinate 16,746 of PJEM01017409.1, forward strand.
TACAGGTTATCACACCCGCTCGCTGCCGGGGCGCGTTCCTCACCCTGTAAACAGAGGAGCGAGCAGATCCTCCCTTCACATATGCTGATAACTGGCTTTCAGCTAATAGGTTTGCTTTCTAATACTGCGTTGTTTTATGCATTTAAGACCATTATTCTGAAAACAGGTCCAGAGAGGTCACTAGGCTCCAGAAGCTCAAAACAAAGACCGGACTACAAAGGACACACCAGGAATCGCTGTGGCGGATGCAGGTGCAAGGTAATGTGGGCGTAGGGGTGCACCGCCCTGCCCGGGCCGCCGTGGGTCGGGCTGGGGACACAATGCTGGGGCTGAGCCTTGGCGGTCACTAACGCCGGCAGGCCCTGGCAGGAGGGAGGGGCACAGGGAGGTGTCACAGCTCTGTCGCTGGCTCAGCAGGTGGCTCTGAGGGTCAGGAAGGCGTTGCTGGTGCAGGTCAACCAGGGACAGCGGCCTGGGTGAGGTGATGGTCATGCCAGCGCCTGTTCCGCTGTCCCCGGTCCCTACTCTCCCGGCCCCAGCTGGGGAAGTGCCCGGCCACACCGCGAGCCCTGCTCCCTGGGAGGTCTGCACTGTGCGCACACCACAAGGGAGTGGAAAGTGTGCTCTCGTGGAGGCCGGAGTGTACTCCTTCCCCAGAGGAAGCTGGCCCTTAGTGGCCTGACAGCCACCGCACCAGGGGCGCTGGAAACAATGGCAAGGCCTCGGCAAGGCTTTCCTCTATAGCTGCTGCCAGAACGCAGCCTTCTAGAAAAGATGTTTGCATCTGGTGTGGTCCCAGGAGGTCGCGCCCTCGCCACCGAGGAGGGGGCTCCAACAATGAGGTGCCTGCTGGAGCCCTCGGAGGACCCTCTGTCTGTTGGCGGGCTCCTGGGAGGTGGGCCTGGAACGGGAGGAGGGGATGGGCAGGCAGGGGTGGGGTGGCAATCATGCCGTCTGCGGCCAGCACCTGGCAGTCACACTCAAAGACATTGCCCCGGACGTGGATGCGGCACAGGCTCCTCAGACACTACCTCCATCCTGAGGCTCGTCTCTGCAGGGGCTGTCACTTCTGTGTGTGACAGCCCACGTGCTAAGCCCCTGCCCACAGCCCTGGCTGGGGAAGCACCGGCAGGTGCAGGCGGGACACGGCACACCAGTCCTTCGAAAACACCTCCCACCCGGCTCAAACCTTCCCAGTGGCCGACTTCAAACTGCTCTGGGATGACTGCATCCATGTTCTGCTGCTGTAGAGACGTGGAGGCGGGGAAGCGGTTGGATCCCCTCACGTTCACACCCGCCAGAGCAGAAGCTGATCAGAGCCCGTTGTGCCTGAGCACCTGCACGGGGCTTCCCTTCATAGTGGATTTCATATCATCCGTGCAGTCATGGTGCTCCCCACACAGAGACAGTGCTCCTCCCTGGAGACAGTACTCCCCCCCCCCCATGGAGATGGTGCTCCTGCCCCGGAGATGGTGCTCCCCACACGGAGACCATGCTCTCTCCCATGGAAACTATGCTCTCCCCATGGAGACGGTGCTCCCCCACGGAGACTGTGCTCCCCACACGGAGACCGTGCTCCCCACACGGAGACCATGCTCCCCACACGGAGACCATGCTCTCACCCATGGAAACTATGCTCTCCCCATGGAGACAGTGCTCCCCCACGGAGATGATGCTCCCCACACGGAGACCATGCTCTCTCCCATGGAAACTATGCTCTCCCCATGGAGACAGTGCTCCCCCACGGAGATGGTGCTCCCCACACGGAGACCATGCTCTCTCCCATGGAAACTATGCTCTCCCCATGGAGACAGTGCTCCCCCACGGAGATGGTGCTCCCCACACGGAGACCATGCTCTCTCCCATGGAAACTATGCTCTCCCCACGGAGACGGTGCTCCCCCACGGAGACTGTGCTCCCACACGGAGACGTGTGAGAAATGCAGAGATGCTCAGCACAACGTGACCTAGGGATCCAAACTGCATTTCTGGAGAAGCTCCAAGGCAAATTGGAGAAGCTGTCAGCGATGCGCCTCAGAGTAGCACTGGGGGGCCAGCGTGCATCAGAGGGGACACAGGACCGCTGCCCTGTGCGCGGGGCTCATTAGGCCGCTCCTGTGCACGAGGTTAACATGTCCCGTAATGGGGCACCTGGGGGACTCAATGGGTTGATCATCTGACTTGAATCCAGCTCAGATCATGGACTCACGGTTCGTGGCATTGAGTCCTGCACTGGGCTCCACACGGAGTGAGGAGCCTGCTTGGGATTCTCTCTCTGCCCCTCTCCACCACTCATGCTCTCGCTCTGAAGTTAGAAAAACAAAAACAAAAACAACAACAAAAAACTGAATGTAAAGTGGTGACAAGAACAAAAAGACAAAGTGGGTGACTCGGTGTGCCCCAGGCGAGGCCGCGGGACTGGAGGCCCCCTGGGGGTGGTGTGGAGCCAGCGCTGCTCACACTGAAGCCTCCTCTTCCCCCTCACACAAATGAGGACACAGGCCGCAGAGGGTCACCGCATACGGTGCCGACCCGGACGCGCCCACTCCCAGTCAAGGCGCTAAAGAGAGCATGGCCCAGGTCTAGCGGCCGGGACAGGCTCCGGCGGTCACCCCGACGCAGGCCCGTCCGCAGGCTCAGGTGGCGGTGGCCCCAGGACCTGTCTAGACACTCCTCCGGGGCGGCCACTCCTCCAGCAGGCGGATGGGCCAGCAAGCACTCACAGCGGGCGGAAATCTACTCTCTAATCTAATTTCCATCCATCTGTCCTCCTCGCCCTCCTCCTGCCCTTCATGGCCCCACAGGGTAATCCTTTTTCCCGGATACTTCCACAGCTCCACAAATACCTGGATTCCGCCCTCTCGTGCTCACACATCCATTTTTCAGGCTGAAGGCTCCTGATGTGGCGACCTCCCTCCCGCGGCCTGCTGGCGGCTGTCCTTGCGCACCGAGCAAGGGCGTCATGTTCCAGACGTGTCCAATGAGTCAGGAATACAGAGGGGCATCGCCTCCACCGCTGAGACGCTTCAGTCACAGATCCTAAGAGTGGGCCTTGCTCAGCAGCGGGGACGCAGGGAAGACAGGGCTGCCCTGATCCCTTCCCACGGGGCTTGCATCCCAAGGGATGAGACATAGACTGACGCCCCCTTCAGCCAGAAGGAGATTGGAAAGGACGTCTCCCCACTTCCCTGTACCGTCATCAGCACTGAACGTGGAGCACGTGGGGCCATTCTCGTGGCGATGCCCGGCCAACCTCGGAAATGGCCGCCCTATCCTCACTTTGGGGAAGGCAGGACGAGACTCCCAAGATCATCTTAGAAGCTTGGAAGGAAAGACAAGCTGGAGCCTATCAGATTCAGTGACCCCTGCCACCACCGCAGAGGGAGGGGTGAGGCCCCACCCCCTGGTGCACCCTCAGCACTGGCCCCACCATCTTAGCCTATGCCGGGCCTCATGGGGCCCCTGCAGAGACGGGCGGGAGGCCCATGAAGGGGACTGAGGCTCTTGGGCCATGGCTGATCATTTAGGAAAGGGCTCACTTTATAAGTGTCATTCCGGCTCTGTGCAGCAGGTGGTCCCCAGGAGAGCTGTCTCTGGTCCCCTCAGAGTGTGCTGCAGCCCAGGCAGCTGCAGCCGGGCTGGGGGAGGGAGACCCCAACTCCTACACGTGTGGAAGTCCCCACTGTTTCACTGGGAGCTGTGCTCCTCTCTCTAGGAAGCACCCCTCTCAGTCCTCCTGGGCCAGCCAGCCGCCCCTCCAAGGTCACGTCTCCCACCAAGGCAGAAGGGAGCAGCCTTCTGAGGGTGCCCAGGGGCCCCACACCCTCTGCATTAGTACAGACGTGTCACCAGGGGCCACACTGGGGAACTCTCTGCCAATCGGTGCAGAAGACAGTGGACATTTGGCAAACAGGGGCACAGAAGGGCTGAGGAAAAGCCTAGATTGGAGGCCGTGCCTGCCCACCTCACCAGGGGAAATGCTGGGGTCCTGTTTGGAACGTTCTTGCCTGAAGTCAGATTTACTAAGAAGCAAAGGAGTAAACAAACCGACCTGGGCCCATGGCTTGTCCACACATCTGTGCAGGCCGGTTCCCAGCAGAGCCACAAGAGGGCCCCGGGGTGCACGAAACCTTGGGGGTCTGGGGGGCCTGGAAAGGGTGGGGTCAGGCCAGGATCCCAGGAGGGGCAAGCTGGACCATTAGCAGGTGGTGAGCGAGGGTAACCGGGCACTTGGTCAGAACCGGTGCTGTGCCCAGCAGAGGCCCAGCCAGGGCAGGGGCGGCCTCTGGGGCCCCGCGGGGGGAGGAGGGAGAGAAGAGGGGAGGTGGGAGGAGGGAGAGGAGTGAAGGAAGGTGAAGAAAGGGGAGGGCAAAGGGGAGGGAACGAGACGTGGGGGAGGAGGAGTCGGACGGGAGTCGGGCGGGGAGGAGGCGGCGGCGGGAAGGGGGGGCGGGGAGCGGGGGAGGGGCCTGCGCGCGGCCCCGCGCCCTCCCTCCCGCGCCGGCCTCCGCGCCCTCGCGCGCCGCAGCATCCCCGAGCCGCCGGCCTCGCCGCCCCTCCGAGCCCGGCCCGAGCTGCCGGCAGCCTCCGCCCCGCCGCCGCCGCCGCCGCCGCCGCCGCCGCCATTCCTGCGTCCGCGCTCGCCGGGCCGGGCTCCGCCGGGACGCGCCACGCCAGGTAAGGGCCGGCGGGCGGCGGGAGCGCGCGGGCCCGGCAGGTGCGCGGGGGAGACGGCCCTCCTGGAGACTGCGGGCCCGCGGTGCTCCCCCGAGTCCCCCACCCCGTCAGACCCTCCCGGAGTCCCCCTCACTGGGAGCCCCCTGACTCCTCCCCGGACCCCCGGACCCTCCCGGAGTCCTCCTCCTCGGACCCTCATAGAGTCCCAGCCCGGGACCCCTGGACCCCTCCCGGGACCTTCAGGACCCCTCCCCTCCCCGACACCCTCCCGGCCCGGCGCGCAGGTGGCCCCCAGAGGGCTCAGGGCTCGCACCCGACCTGGGCTGGCGGCACGCAGAGCAGGCCCGCCGAGCCCCTGGCCACTGGGCCCCCGCCAGCTCCGGCCACTTTGGCCTGGCCCGGCCTCCGCGGGCTTCTATTTCGGTCTGAGGCCGCGGCCCCGTGAGCCGCCCAGAGGCGCGCACTCAGACAGGTGGGGCAGGTCAGGGCCTGGCGGTGCCAGGGCTGCAGGCCTAGCCTTCCTTCAGGGTTTTGGCTCTGTGATTCTAGAACAGCCAAGGAGACTCTCCAGCCTTCGCTGGGGCTGCACCTGTTGCAGCCGCCTGGTGAGCTGTGGGGAGCTGAATCCACTGGGGTTTTGTTGGTGCACACATGGGCAGGAGACGGGTGGTGGTCGTTCTGGGCATTTGCTAGACTGTGTGT